>CAJVPV010000375.1:0-22965 GCA_910591835.1 Acaulospora morrowiae | reverse complement strand
CTAGAGCAACATTAGCACGAAAAGTACAGTGCTAAACAATAACAAAGATAGTAATACAAGAATTATTCTAGAATGGGCAACATTTCAAGGGTAAATGCTAGTGGAAATCGGACAAGGGATAGTGATGATCTTGGGCGAAGATCAAGTGTAACAATAGATACATTTTTTACGTACTCAGTAGCATCACTCACATCATTAGGCATGAAGTATATAGGCTGGTTATTGAATAAGCTTTGTTGAAGTATAGCCATTGATCCATTATCACATTCCGAAATAATATTATTGCAAGTTGAAATTCCAGGCAAAGTTTTCCTGCCCCCGTACTGCTCGAGTTGTACACTTTGTTTGCTCATTTTTGGTATTTGGTTTTTTATTGGTATGTATCAATCTTTGTTCGATTATATTATTATAATATAGTTTGAAAAAGTTTAAATTAATTTTTTCAGTTGGTACATAGTGATATCGAAAAAAATGCATTGATTTTTAGTCGAATATATAATAAAAAACACAAACTCGATAAATGAATAATTTTGGTCCAAGTGTAGTAATCTGCGATAAAATATTATAAGAAAAATGATAGAACACTACACTTTTTGATTGTATGTTTTCGGGTATGTTTTTGATATACATTCGGGGTATTTAATCAGGTATAGTCTTTTGCGGTAATATATTATAAGAAAATAGCAGAAGACTACACTTTTTAATAATATGTTTTTAGGTATATACTTGATGATATATTTTCATGATATGTTCTCAGGTATAGTCTTTTGTGATATAAATATAGTAGAAGACTATAGCAAAGATATATATACTTTGGATAGGTTAACAAGTATAGTTTTTTGCGGTATATATATATAATAAATATGGCAGAAGACTATAGTAAAAATATATATACTTCGAGGTGTAATCTTTTGCGATATAAATATATAATAAATATGGCAGAATATTACACTTTTTGACGATATGTCTCCAGGTATGTGATCAGGATATTCAAGTGCAGTAATATATTATAAGAAAAATGGCAGAAGAATACCCTTTCAATGATATGCTTTCGGATAGGTAACATCAGATTTTATTTATCCATTCTTTCTATATAGTCAGTCGAAGTTAACCTACTTTTTAATATGTATGTTCTCAGGATATATTTCTAATATCGAAAATTTCAGCAATCAAAATCGACATATTCTAATATAACGTATTCGATAGCAATTAGATAGCATGTATATAGCATACGCGATAATAATTAGATAGCATTAATTGATAGCAATTACGCATACATGTTTGATAACATACCTGATAGCAATAGGTAGGTAACATTGGCCAGCAAATAATAATATATAATTGAATATATTTTTTATCCATGTGACCAATGACGGGAATCGGTCATGATTGCCAAGCCAGCATACAAATATTGCAATCGACCCGTAAACTCGCGTTAAGGCCAACAAGTCAGTATAACCTAACTCAGCTATTTTATTACGATGGAAATCGGTTGGAAATGATAAGCCAACATATGATATCAAATGATGTATAAAATGTATTCGATTTATCAAACTCATGATAACAATATGGGAGCATTATAATCTAATTCAGTTATTCTATTGTAGCGGAAATCACCCACGAATACCAAACCGGTATACAATATAATATTATCGAATTTGGGTTATAATAGAAAACGCGTCACTCGAATGACGGTATGTCTTAACCTAAATCGGTGAGTATCTTATAATCGAAATCGATCAGGCAAATGCAAAATGCATGTCATCTGATGATCAGTTATATCCACTCATCTTTGTATCGTAAAAAGCAAAACGCACGTCACTTGAATGAGGAATGTCATAACCTAAATCGAGTATTTCTTTTCAATAAAAATCGACTAGAAAGTCAAATTCAATATCGATAATTTTTTAATCACTCAAATACCTTAGTCTGTGTTGTAAAAATTGGATTACGACATCTTAGTCTGTGTCATAAAATTTGGATCATGATACATACCTGAGTGGGAATAACCTATACCAAGTGGAAATAACATAATTATGTTATTTCCACTATCTTAATTCATTATTTCTAAGAATAAATTGACCAAGATAAAATAATAAATTTACTTCTTGAATATTTACTAGTGGTTTTAATTTATCTGTTTGAAAGATTGTTAATAAAACCCATTGAAAGCTCAAAAAAAGGGAAAAGAAAAATTTATCTTTTAGATAATTGATTATATTTGTGTATCATATTTGTTAATTGTAAAGTTTATATATTCAATAATATAAAGAAGTCTTGAATTAAATGAAAATTATATGATAGTGGACTTTTTTGTTTAAAAAAATAAGATAGAAGATACTTGAAATAGTATTTGATTCTAAAGCTATATATTACTAGTCCTATATTATATATGTAATATCTAGTGAAAAATACTGCTCAAATTCAAGATCCAGTTGATCAAGGTTCAATAGTAAAAAAGACTTGAAAGGTGAAAGATCAAAATAGAATTGTAGGATTTTGGATGAAACTGTAAAAAATTTTTGACTTCTTTTATTTTAAAATTCAGATTTTTAAAATTATTTTATTTTCTAATTGAAAAGTGATAAAAGAGGTTTCTTAAAAGGTTTTTGAAATCATTAGATAAAGGAGATAAAAGAAAAAAATAGATTTTTTAAAAAAAAATTTGAAGAATACAAAAATCTGGCTACATTTGCTATAGTGTTTCTGTCAATAATAAGGATTTTGATTTTGATTTGAAAGAAACTTTCTCTGAAATTGAAGATAATTTGAAAGAATATTTGTAAACATCTCTTTGTACTTTTGATAAATAGAAAAGTAATCTACTTTTTACTACCTTTGGGATAGTAAAAAAGATTATAACCATATTTTATAATCTGGAAAAGCAAATTGAATTCCAAAAATTACTGATTTTTAATATATTATAGGTAAGTAATAAAGATGTTTGCATTTAAGAAAAATCTGATTTTATAATTGACTTTTCAATAAACATTATTTTCTTTTTATAGTTTGTTTGAAAATGGAATTATAGAGCTTTATATTTCTTTTGATGAACACTTTTGAGATTTTCAATTTTGTTATACATTTTTTTTTTTTGCGAGGCACATCTCAAATTATAATCTTTTTTATTGTTGATTCAATTTTTACAAAGTTAACTAAGTATAAAATTTACAACAATAGGAATACATTGAGATATGTTGCTATAAACATTGGCCTATACTATTTTAAGATAGATATATTCTATAAAACACTGGTTGAAAAAAGTAGAAGGAACTATCTATCTATAAATAGAGAGATAATTCTCTCCATATTAAAGAACATAAAAAAGAAAAAAGAATTCAAATTTATTAAAGAAAGTATTACTATAATAATCCTTCCCTACTAGGTATAACTGATAAATTATTAGTAATAATAATTTCAGTAAGTATTGACATTGGCTTTACCCTAAGCCTGCTGCTACCCTTAATAAGTCACAAACTTAAATTACTCACTCCAGTCAAGCATTAGCTGCTTTGTGAGCAGGGCAACATGGGACACAACTCCATTATTATAGTATTTGTTATAATGCTGTTATGATTGAGATAAATGATTGGCATGGATAGTTTGGTGATCAGATTTAAGGTTTTTTGATTGGTGATAGTCTTTTGACTATAAAGAGTATTGATTTCAAGTTTGTATTTGGATATGAAACAAAGTTGTATGGTATTTTCTGATTTGAATTTATTTTGGTGATACTATCAGAACCTATACAGAGTACTAATCTCACACTCTTCCAATCTGGTAGATTGTTGTATTGTTTTAATTTAATAAAATAAAACAAAATATGATTGGTTGTTTGTAAAATGTAGATCTTTAGGTGAAGATAAACTAATTTCAGTTTTTTGTAAATGTAAGGATAATATTGACAAGGACTGAAAATTAGTCAGAAGATTATAATGAATCTGGCACTAGTTGTTATCAGCAGAAAACAAAAACTCTGAAAAAATAAAATACTGCCTCTTGTAAATAGAATTGTGTTTGATTTTGTATATGTTTTTGGAGTGTTTTAAGTAGTAAAGTATTTGGATAAGTAAAAAGATTTTCTTTTGTTTAGAGGTTACTTACATAGGTTTCACTCAGTAAAGCAAAGGGTTTAGTCGAAGAGGTTTTTGCCCTGTTCTTAAACATACACCTTTCTATGGAGAGTTAATTGACTCCATATACCCTGCTGTAAGTTAAGATAGACTCCCTCCTAAAAAGATGTTCTTGCTAACTGTTTACTGTCTATCATTTATGTCATTACCAAAAAAAAGAATTTTTTTACAAATTGAAGTGTTGTGAGAAAGAGTTTTTTTTTTCCAAAATATAATTTTTATTAATTTTACTATATAATTTATTATAAAAAATATTAAAAAATAATAAATTATATAGTAAAATTGATAAAAATTATACTTTGAAAAGTTTTTTTTTATTAAACAAACTTAAAATTTGAAGGTTAATTTTTTGACAACTGTCTTATCAAAATATATCAAAATTTTTGTCAATAGTATAAAAGGATTTAGATTTTAATATATAATTTTTTAAGAATTTTTAATTATATAAATAATTGATCTATGAATTATTTTTAAAAAATTTTCAAGTTATAAAAAATCATTAAAAAAATAACTTCTAAAATTTGGTTCTTATCTAAATTTTAATTTAGGAATTATAAAAATCTGAAAAAAATCAGAGGATCAAAAATTGTAATAAACAATTTATCCTAATTTTTTTAAAACAATTGGGTTAGATTTGAATTTTTTAAAGGAGGATAACTTATTTATAACCTGTACTGTAATTTAATAAATAATAAATAAATTTAAATAAAATTTTTAAAACACTTTTTTAATAATATAATTAATGAGATATTTAAGTTTTATTAATAGTTTATTAATAATTTATTTTAAAATTTTAATAATATAATTAATAAGATATTTAAGTTTTATTAATAGTTTATTAATAATTTATTTTAAAATTTTAATTTAAAGTTAAAAATTTTAGTTGCAAAAATTTTGTTACAAATTTTCACATATAGATGATATATAAATATAAATGGAAAACATTGTTTTTTTACTATAAAAATTTTTTTAAAATTTTTTTAAAGATTTTTCTTTTAATATATAAATAATTTTAATAAAATTATTTTAAGTTTTATTTTGTAAAATTAATTTTTAAAATTTTTTAAAAATCTAAAATAATAATTTAATATGAATTTTTTTTTAATTAACTTTAAATTATTGTTTTATTTTTTTAAAAAATTTTAATATTTTGATTAATTGTAAATTAAAATATAAAAAAAAATTTTTATTAAAAATATATAATATTATATTTATTATTTATTAATTTTTAAATTTATTGTATTTAAATTTATAAAATTAAAAAAACTCTTTCCCACAATCCTTCAATTTGTAAAAAATTTCCTTTTTTGGTAACAACATGAACGGTAGACAGTAAACAGCGAGCAAGAATCTCTTCCTGGGAGAGGAGTTCATCTTAGCTTTCTGCAGGATGCAAGGGGTCGATTAACTTTCCATAGAGGGGTGAATGCTTTGGGAGTGGCAAAAACCTCTTCGATTAAACTTTTTGCTTTACTGAGTGAAACCTATGTAAGCAATTTCCAAACAAAAGAAAACCTTTTTACAGTATTTACACACATTACTACTTATCACATCACAAAAAACACATACAAAATCAAACACAATCTTCTTCTCAAGAGGCGTATTTTATTTTTTCAGAGTTTTTGTTTTCTGCTGATGACAACTAGTGCCAGGTTAATTGGCATAATCTTCTGGCTAGTTGTCAGTCCTCGTCCACCTTTATATATAAAAAACTGAAATCAGCTTACCCCACTAAAAGATCTGCAACACATAAAACACCAATGACATTCCGTATCACCAAACCACATCAAAACAACACAACAACTTACCGAATTGGAAGAGCGCGTAATCAGTGCCCTGCGTGGGTTCTGGTAATCACATCACAATACATAACAACCCACCACAAAAAAAAAAACAACAACAAACATCTGGAATATATTCCAGTTACCCTACTATAACACTACAACACAGCCACATCACTCAACAGCAACATATCACAAAAATCACCTGATCAAACCCATCGAGTTATATGTGGCTTGCGCGATGCCGTCATCCGACTGAAACATTATTTGCGTTCAGGAACCACATTTAACAAAAGCTTCAATATTTTTCTGACATCTCTTCTTTCCTACTTTTTTTCCTTTACCAAATGGCGATCTTGCCCCAAATGTTTTTTTATTTTTTATTTTTCTTAGTAGATAGTTCCTTTCTTTTTTTGTCTGCTCAAGGTTTTTTGGAAATATATCTACTACAATAGGTGGTAGACCGATATGTATAGCCATATATCTTATATCTTAATATTGATTATGTAATATTATATATTTACTCTATCAATAAAGATCATGAGAAGTGTCTCACCTTAACATCAAAAAAAAAAAAGATATTTTATTCAATTCTAAAAGATATTTCTTCCAATAACAATTGTCAGAATCTAGATTAAATTAAATAGTTTATAAGCTAGTGATAACATTTATCTTTTAAAAATTTCATAGGCCCACTTCTGGATAAGACTATAGGTGGAGGTGCAAGTTAACTTAAATGGATCTTGTAATCATGTAATTGAATATTAAAGAATACACTGTTTTTTAGATTGCAATAACATACAGTATATTGTATTTGTTTTTTTTTTTTTTTTAATATATACGCCTACTCATGCAAACGAATATAATCTGCACAGTGTACTGCACGGGTGACGTGATTTTTGTTTTATAACAAAAAGGTTTCACATGATGATAAAAAAAAATCAGGCTTTTTTCCCTCTTGTTGAAAATGAGATTGATATCAGCTCAAGAAGTTTCAAAACACAATAAAAGGGAGGATTGCTGGGTAATCATACATGGAAAAGTATACGATCTAACAAAATTTCTTCCCGAACATCCTGGTGGCGAAAGAATTATTCTCAAACAAGCTGGTAAAGATGGAACGGCCGCATTCGATCAAATCCACCCGTTAGATATCATTAAACAATATCTGCCGCCCGAGGCTTTTCTTGGAGAAATTGATCCTGCCACAGTTGTTAAAACTGCCAAAGTTGAAACCGAAGAGGATAAGCGGCGTAGATTGGCAATTGAGAAAAAACCGGCCTTAAGTGAAATGTTGAATCTGTACGATTTTGAAGCAGTGGCTTCCCAAGTGTTAACTGCTGAAGCATGGGCGTATTATAGTTCTGGCGCCGAAGATGAAATTACCCTTCGGGAGAATCATAATGCTTTTCACCGTATCTGGCTCCGACCTAGAGTTATGAGAAATGTGTTAAATGTAGATAGCAGTACAAAAATTCTTGGTCATCATTCTTCTTTTCCATTGTACATAACAGCCACCGCTTTAGGGAAACTTGGTCATCCTGAAGGGGAGGTTGTTCTTACTCGAGCTTCATACAAGCAAAAAATTATTCAAATGATACCTACTCTTGCATCTTGTTCTTTAGATGAGATGATTAGTGCTCGGGGAGAAGGTCAGATTCAATTTTTTCAGTTATACGTAAATAGCGATAAAAATATTACGAAGAAAATCGTTCAAGCAGCAGAAGAGAAAGGGTGTAAGGCACTCTTTATCACAGTGGACGCTCCACAGTTAGGTCGTCGTGAGAAAGATATGCGCGTTAAATTTGTCGATGCGCCTCCGGATGTTCAAGGAGAGCATGAGATAAGACGTGACCGAGGTGCGGCGCTAGCGATTTCCAAATTCATAGATCCAAGTTTAAATTGGGATGATCTGAAGTGGTTTATGTCTATTACCTCTATGCCCATTGTACTCAAAGGAATTCAGACATCCGAAGATGCCATTCTCGCGGCAAAGTATGGATGTAAAGGTATAGTGCTTTCAAATCATGGAGGTCGTCAACTTGACTTTGCTCGTTCCGCCATAGAAATTCTTCCCGAAGTAGTTGACTCTCTAAAAAAAGAAGGTTTGCTAGATAGTATTGAGATATACGTGGATGGAGGTATCCGTCGTGGCACAGACATCTTTAAAGCTATTGCGTTGGGTGCCAAAGCTGTTGGAATTGGAAGACCAATGCTATATGCCATGTCCTCATATGGACAGGAAGGAGTTGAACATGCATTGCAATTGTTAAAAGATGAATTAGAAATGGTCATGCGATTAATGGGTGTGAATACGCTCGCAGATATTAGGCCTGAGATGGTTGATATTAAAAACTTAAAGGATCATAATTTCGTGCCCAAAGATTATTTATTCTCAAATGTATATGACAAACCAATCCCAAGAAGAAGCAAATTGTAATTATAGAATAAATCAGTTTTTAAAGTAATATTTTGTTATATTGTTTACATGAATTACATTGCGCTTGTCAAATCTGTACATTATTGTTGCCGAAGATGTCGAAATACCATGAATAACATTAAAACCAAACTAAAATATGCGATCTATTTTAAAATTATGTCTAATCCAAGTCCTCTTTCACATTTTGCTTTTCGATCTCATTGATTTTATTTAATCTCTCCTTTACTCTTACGTTAATTCTTTGCGGCCTGGATTTCCATCCCGCCAATTTCCTGGTGTACAATCTCACCATCTCAGCCTTATCCTCAAATTCGTCCAAATAGAGCCTGTCGGGTTCGGGAGGATATACGAAATCTTCACATAGAGTTACGATAGCTTTTTTATATCTCGAATGATAATGACCTCGAATCACACCACTTTTCTTCCTAACGGGACGTTTTGCGGCGTAATTCATTGTACGCACATCGACAACTTTAACTTGATATATGTGAGTTAAATAATCACGAATGTCAAGCTTATTGACCTTTGGAGGCACACGAAAGGCCACTTGATTTGACGCCAAATTTGGGGCGCGAACAAGTCTAAAAATTATGTTTGGAAAGTATATTTTCTTCAAGCCGCGTCTCGCCAAGGTTAACACCATTCTCGAGGAGTGAAAGATAATGCGTGTGTTTTAGATGTGATTGACCAATGAAATTATATTATCTAAAAAATTTTTTTATCAACCAACAACCTATAGTATTTAATCAGCATATACTGTAACTGATAATGGAAAACACAGACAATAGCAACAATAGCAAAGATGAAGAATCTTATAGTTTACCTTCAAATTCTAAAAACACGGCATTGACGTTAAACGACTGCAATTTCGAGAATTTAGGGTTGGAAGCGTGGCTGATCCAGGCATTAAACTCCATGTTAATCAAGCGACCGACCGAAATTCAAGTTGCATGTATACCAAAGATTTTGTCCGGAAGGGATTGTATAGGCGAAGCGAAAACCGGTAGCGGTAAAACCGCTGCTTTTGCTTTACCGATATTGCAGAAATTGTCAGAAGATCCATTTGGAATTTTCGCACTCGTGTTGACTCCGACAAGGTAAGCATATTTTCCTTGTTAGCTCATAGAGGCGCGATTGAATTACGAATTCTAGATTTCCCTTTTGACGATAGGGAATTAGCATTCCAAATTGCGGATCAATTTCGAGTTCTTGGTAAAGGCATAAATTTAAAAGATTGCGTTGTAGTTGGCGGTCTTGATATGATGGAACAAGCATTACAGCTCTCAAGGAGGCCACATGTCGTTATTGCGACACCAGGTCGACTAGTGGATCATATACACAGTAGTAATGTTCAAGCAAATTTTAACAGAGTTAGGTTTTTGGTAAGATTAAATAATTGATTGATTGATTGATTGAATGTGGGTTGTCAATTCGTCGTTACCGTCGTTGATCGTATTGTGTTTTACATATAAAAAGGTACTTGACGAAGCTGATCGCTTGCTGTCCGATACGTTCGCCGAGGATCTTGGTGTTATACTTGACCATATACCTTCAAAAAGACAAACCTTATTGTTTACTGCAACGATGACGGAAAATATCCTGGCTCTAAAAGATTCCGAAGATGATCCTGATAAGAAACCTTTTGTTCATCGAGTAAAATCAAAGTTGGTTTGATTCAAAATTCTTTACTTGTTGTATATTCATTTCACCAACTTTTGCCGACCTGATTAACTTATTTGCATTTTCGACTCAGCACGTCAACTGTTTCAACTTTATCCCAATACTACGTGCTCGTTCCATCACATATCCGCGAACCATATCTAATTCGTCTGTTGAGATCCGAAGAATTTGCAGATAAATCCGTAATAATATTTTGCGGTCGATGCAAAACTGCAGAGTTGCTACGAGTGATGTTGATGGAATTAGATATACGATGTACGGGTTTGCATTCTACAATGAGTCAAAAAGAAAGGTTAAATAGTTTAGGAAAATTTAAGGCAGAGGTTGTTAAGGTGCTAATCGCTACAGATGTTGGAAGTCGGTGAGTTTCGGTTGAAGCCCCTTTCATACATAATTCCCGATCTCTGAACGCACTTTTTTTCGGCAGAGGTCTAGACATTCCGACAGTGCAACTTGTGATCAACTTTGATATACCAAGAGATCCAACCGATTATATTCATCGAGTCGGTAGAACTGCAAGAGCAGGTAGGAATTCCAAAAAGATGTTTGCAAAACAAAAAATTTAAATGTGTTAACGATCTCGTGAAATTTTAATAATATAGGTCGAGGTGGTGTCGCATTATCCATTATAACAGAACGTGACATAGAGCTGGTTCGCAATATTGAAGCCAGAATAAGTAAATATTAAATTTATATTTTAAAGATCCTTTGATGTTAGTTTATCTATCTTATTATAATTTCGAATTTAAAAAATAGATAAGAAAATGGAAGAATGGAAAGTTAACGAAAATAAAATCTTGGAAAGTTTGAATGAAATAACTACCGCGAAACGCGTTGCAACGATGGTGAAGTGTTTTACTCAATCTTATTCTTGATTCTTGAAGCAACCCCAGAATAATAATCGATCTCTTTATTAATAATCCTAAATAGCATCTCCATGATACAAATTTTGGTGCCACTAAGGAAACTCGGAAAAAGAAACGTTCGTTTTATGAAACAGATACTAAAACCGCTGGTAATAGAAATTTTCAAACAAAAGATCGAAAGTCGAGTAAAAAGGTAAAGAAAAAATAGAAATATTCGATATTTGGATGTTCGATGGTTATTAAATTAAGTGTAGTCAAGATTCGTAAATAATTCAATAATAAAGCATTGATTACAGGTTGTATAACATTTTCAACATTGTCGAATAGTTCATTATAAATGCGAACGTGTACAAAATGTCTATGGATGAGTCCTTGAAAGAAAAAATAAAATTCCCTATTTAAAAAGAATAACCAATAACACGATCAAAACAAGTACCAACGAAGCGACCAGGCACGTTGAACCTAAAATGAATAAAATAGCGTAATTATTAGCACCAAGTCTCAAAATCTCTAATCACAGTTTCGAATATTACCATTTTTTTGGGCTTTTTTTGATATCTTTAAGAGTCCCCTCTTAGCTTTATTTAACTTTCCATCTGTTTGATTCACAATAGCTTCTGTGTCCGTTAATAGTTCTATATGCGAATCTAGTTCTTCGCCTATCATTATGCTTAATTCTCTTTGACGCCCTATGGCGGCATCTAATCGATCCAGATCTTCGTCTTGTTCTGAAATTTCGAGAATGTTTAAGGCCGTGGTGGCAGATGGGTGCGAAATTATATGATGATAAATGTAAATTCACTTACCACGTATAATTCTTTCTTGTAGTAGGAGAACTTGAGTATTGTCCATGTCATTAATTTCGGCTATCGGATCCGAAAATCTTACCGTTTTTGTTTTTGATTTACTAGCAGTAGAGGTCTGCGGAATTGCATTGATCCCAAGCAATAATTCTCTGGTGGAAATGTCATCCTGCATTAAGGCACTCAATTTCTCAAATTCTTTGGTTAGTTTGATAAGCGTATCCTCTCTTCCTTTAAGATCCTTAGAGCTGCTAAAATTTAAAGTGTCGAGACATGATGAGATTTTGTATAATCAAAAAGTCATTACGAATTGATGAAAATCGTGAAATCAAATAAATGAATTACTTTCACATACTGAATTCCGGACTCTTCAGCGCTTGATAGTTCCTGTTCTAACTCTTTGATTCCAGTTTGTAATCTAACCAAATTTTTATTGATCACATCTTCGTGAGGATATTCAATATTCTCTTTTCTGCATCTGTTCCTTTCAACAATGCTAGCGAGAATGTTGTCAGCTAAAACGGAGAGACGAGAACCTTTTTCCATTTTTTAAAACGTAGTATAAACTGAGTCGTGATTGTAATATTTTGTTTTGTTTGTTTTTTTTTGTTTTTTTTTTTATATTACCCTTCAAACAACGATGTCTTTCAATACGTCTAATTAAGTACAAGGTCTCCGTGTAACAGGATGGATATTCGGTGGAAAGTCAATTGATCTTCCGAATACATACTTTTTCGTTATACAATCCTAATCCGTGCGGTGATTTTGGTCAATTAAAGTTAGCTAAATTGTCCATTCAAAAACCCACGGACATTCTTTAGAAGCTTAATTTTTCTGTTCACTGTCTGACTTGAAACTAACGATGGCAAGCAGCTCTGGAGAAGGAACGGCTAATGGCGATATCGAAGTTGCCGGAGAAGTTTTCGAAGAAATGAAGTCAATACAGCAGGAACTTGAGCTAGTAGAAATAGAAATTGGTATTCAAATGTTTCATTGTCGGAGTTTCGTGCTTGCTATTTACCCACGTAATATCCTCACACCATCTCTACCCTACCTGTTTTTATAATAAAGCGAGGCAACGGGTAAAACTTTCTGCTCCAATTTACGAAAAACGGCGGAAGGTTTTTGAGAAAATTCCAGATTTTTGGACGACTGTCGTGAGTATTGTTTCTAATTCTTCACCTTCTCTATTTTCCTTTCTAAAAAGACAAACGTCCCTGCAATTTTTAACATTAGTTCGTGAAACATCCCATTGTCGGTAAGTTTATCAATCATCACAACGACTCGAAACCAGTGAATAAAATATCATCCACTCAACCATTTCTTTCATTACTTTATTCACAGGTACATACTTGGACTACAATGACAACGAGGTATCTTCTTTTCTAACATAGATTCTGATATCGCTTCGACCCAATCACTAATTCGAGGATTCTCTTTCCGTCCACAGGTTATCCGACATGTCAAAGATCTAATTATCGAAAGGGACGAAAAGGATTTGGAAACTTACAAGATTATCTTAACGTTTTCCGAGAATCCCTATTTTTCCAATACCGAACTTGTCAAGGTTTGCTATTGTTCTTGTTTCACTCCAAATTCAGTGCACGTACTTGATTAATGCCTGTTTTTATAATCACCAGGAATTTAGCGTGGACGCAGATGGAACACGACATATAAAATGCAGCGAGATTGTTTGGCACGAAGGCAAGGTATGGATACATTGATTCATCGCTATATCGTATTTAATTGTCGATAGATGGAATGATGACCTTACGACTAAAATCATGGATGGAATCAAAACTAAGGATTTTACAAAGAAGCGTAAGAACGATGAAGACGATGAACAGAGCCTAATCCGATGGTTCACTGAAACCGACACTGACGACATTTCTTGGGAATTGGGAAAAACGATTAGAGAAAATCTATATAGTGAGGCCTGGGTGTCAGTACTCTTTTTTACTTAAAGTCTAATAAACGGAAAGTACAGTAATTGATAGGCCCCCCTTCGTGATAATTAGGCATTACAATTACGTTTACGATGATTCTGATCCGGATGGCGATGATGAAGATGACTTGGATGCTTACCCTGATGAGCTGTACGATGGTATGTATGTCCTGAATAAAGCATCACAATTGTTTACCCAGGTTTTCTCACGTTCTTCAAATCTAGAGCCACCACCGAAACGTAACAAACAAGATTTATAATTTTTTTTTTTTTTCATAAAAAAAGTTCAAAAAGAAAAAAAATTGCGTAAAGATCATGAGGATTTGTATTTTAGATTAAATAGTTCACGTGTCCGGACTTGGGATTTCTTTATATTGTTATATGAAAAAGATATTATTTATGTATTTATTCGATTTGCAGTCTTTCGGAAAACAAAAAACAAACTGCAATTTTGATTTCATTTCCATCTTGGGACATGAAGCTATTTTCATCCAAATTTTTATAAATAAAGAATTTAAAATCGTCGATTTGTTTGCGAACGAATGTCCGCGCGTTTCATTTTGAATCTTTAAGAAATGAATCGTATCATTTCATTCCCTCCAAATCAGATCGAACCTTCTAATTTTTGACTTTAGTACCTCTCCCTCCTTCATTGTCCTCCACATTCTTTGGTTTTGTTGCGAGATAATTTAGACTTTTGAGCATCGCATCAGTAGAAGTAGATCCTTCCGAAGGTAATAGATCAACATATGATGTGTACGATGCTGGATGTTCGGCGGCAGGTGACTTATCGTTGATCATCCCTCTATTACGTCTCGAAGGGGATATCGGGTGCGATGAAGAAGGTGAAGCCTTCAAACATTTTGATATCCACCTTGATAATATTTCGAAATCTTTTTTTTTGGCGAACTCCCTTTGATCATTTGACAGGAAGGAAGAGTAAGCAGTCGACAGGGATAAGCTATCTGATGTGGAAGTAAGGGACTTTGATGAAAAATCAATTTTATTCAAAATGCTTTTCTCTAGCCATCGTAATTCATCGAGTTTGTTTTGTTTAAAAGTCAAATACGCGAATTCTTTTAAAATGTTCATGTCAATTATCTTGCTGTCTATCTTGGTGATTAAGGAAGTGGTCGTGGTTTGACCCAACGAAACTTGCGATTTTGTAGATTTTGGTGATATTTCAAAATTGGAAACAATGTCTGTCAGAATTTCCTTTGTCAAACTAAAATTTCCTGCCCTAATTAAATTTTTGCCATAAATATTAATGATCCCAATGTCTTTCAAGGTAAAGGGTGGAATCGGAAGCCTGATGTTTCGAATTTTGGAAAAGTCAACGGTGGAGGGATTCAAAGTTCCTGATGTGTTGTCCTTGCCATCCCACTCTGATTGAGGCGTAACACCAAGATGGTAATCTACAACGGTATCGGCATTTTCTTCATGTTCTTTTTCGACCATATCCAACTTTTTAAATCCGCAACGATAATTTCTCCAATCCACAAACGTTTCAAATGTCTCTTGGACTTTAGAACTATTTTGCTCTGTATAATAACCCAAAAGCAACCTCCAAAATTCAAAGTCAATCAAATCTTTTCGATGTTCCAAAACATTCCGTGCCAATTCTTCACCATCTTTATGTAGGACGGGAAATTTGAAACAAGTATTCAATACTAACGCTTGCAATTTTAATTGGTCTTCTTTTGAAATCCTCAAGGAGTTCACTCCAAAAAATCCGGCACCACCTCCGCCGTCCGAACCGTCGTCTTCGTTGCTCTTCCAATGTTCCACATTCGTTTTTCCGAATTGAATATTTTTGATTTCTTCAATCAATTCTCTAATTGTCAATATATCGTTGCATTTTAAGCAACATTCAAATAATTGAAAATAGATTCCGAAAGTTGGTTCGACGGGCGGTGTTTCTCTTACCATTTGATGCCTGACTACATTTATAGCATACTCCGATTCAGTGAAATCTCTGGACGCCAACCTTAGTATGGTTTCATATAAAAGCTCACCCCTCCGATAACCCATTAATGATATCTCTGTCCACCTTCGCCACATGTTTGTATAATTTCCAGTTCCTCCGAGATATTCGAGTATTGTCATAATGGATTTTTGATTGTGTATTACCTTGAGGTTTTTCATTAATTTCTCAATTTCAAAGATTTTCGGAACGGAAGGTTCGTGAAGTAATGAAATGTTCTCGACGCCCTTATCTTTTTTTCTAATCCTGTGATCGCGTTCGGTTTGCCTATCGGTCTCAAATTTAACGTTTGGCAAACAGGAGTCCAAAAGGGGTTGAAAAACTTGCAAGTTATCTACATCGTAGCCAGCTAATCGGATCATTTCGAAAATCTCCAAAGCCTTTTCAACCCGTTGAACCGAGGTACCGTCGAACTCTGATCTCGAGTATCCTTCCAGTAAAAATTTATAAGTTTCAAAACTTGGATCCATCCCATTACCTCTCATGGATCTTATCATCTGCAAACAGTTCTCGAGGGGAAATTCGGTGCTATCGATTCGATTGGCAAGAACGTTAAACCTAATGATCAAATCGTAGTGATCTCGACAAAATGTTGAATCCGGTTTCTTTACGCTTTCCATCAGGTTCTTCCATGACAAGTAAAATGGGCTCTTTGTGAAGTATTTTTTTGAAAAATAATCCACGCTCTCTTCTCGCATTACTATCGGTATCACGTTCCGGTAATTTGCGTTTGGTTCTTGAGGAGAAGTTTTTTTACGAAGGGCTTGGACATATGCTTGCATTAAGACCGTCATGAAATTGATCTCCCAGTTTTCCTGCTTGCCTGGCTGTTGTCCCTCGCTTTTGATTAATTTAGCATAGTTTTTTATTAAGTAATCAGTCTCTTGATATTCACCCAAATCTGCATAGTAAGAAGTCAGTGCATAGAGAGGCTCACGAGAAGGGATGTAGCCGAAATCGGAAATCAATTGGTCCAGATATATCATCGCTTCCTCCACCTTTGATTTCCGGGATAGTGCCCATATTATTTCTGAATATAGTTCCGGCGTGATTGAATGTTCTTGTAGGCTTTTCAACGCTAAATCAAAATTTTCACTTTTTTTAGGATATGAGCCTAGCGACTAAGAGTAAATTTCAATTACCAAGTTTGTGACACCTAATTTTTTTTTTTTATGCACATAAAGAAGAAAGCTCACCCGAATAAGTAATCTCCAAGTTTCTTTGTCAAAAGGTCTTTTGTGAAGTTCCAAAAACATTTCACCTAAATTCTTTACCTCCTCAAAATACTCCATGTTTCGGGTGCCATATAACTTGTGTGGTGTAGTTATGGCACTTAACATCAGTTTCCACATCTCCAAATCGACCTCAAATTCTAAGGGATCCGAGTTTTCTCGTAAAATTGATCTTTGATGCACAAGGGGAATTTGACCATTTGCTATCGATTTGACAATGCTAATTGCTAACGTATGATCCGAGGAGGCAGCCACCACGTTCAAAAGGAGTTTGTAAGTCTCTTTGATTGGCAAAGATGTTTCCTTGGAAGCGTTGTGCATTTGCTTAATTATTTCGATTGCACTAGGCAAATCAGCTGTCAGATGACAAGCTTTGAGAAGAATGTGGTAAATCTCCAAGTTCGGGGCGACATTATTGTTCTTGAGCTCGATAAATTCTTTTGTGACAGAAGAAAGGTCATTCGCAGAGAGAAATTCTTGCATGCGTTTGAGGTATGTTGCTTGCTCCGTCCCATTTAGGTTCGAATCCGGTTGAGTGGGTGTTATTGCGGAAACATGTGATATTTCTTTTTGAGTTCTGGTTGAAAATGATTTTCTTTTAAAAGTTCGAAGTGGATAAGTGATCTCGTGAAAATAAAAAATCGTTGTCTACTAAACGTTATATGTGAAACGAGTTAAGGACACGTACATACCGTGAATATTTCTCCTTGACAATTTACGAAAATATTTCACACTTGACACATGTTTAACCGAGATCTTTGGTAGCATGCAACGAACGAAAATATGACGAAGAGGTTGATTTTGCATTATTTCGATAAAGAGGTCAGAAAAAAAAAAAAAAAAAAAAAATTTTATCAGTGTATTTATCATCCAATCAAATGGATAATCTCGCAATTGACAATTGGAGTTCATTATGTTAACGCCTTATTCTTTATTCAGTTGAAAGAAAATGCTTTAAAGACTATAATTATATATATTTGCGCAGGAACGCGCTAAAACTCTTTGTATGAAATGTCGCACGCGCAAGATTTAATCACGAGTGCGTTTTCTCAGGATTTGCACATTATCTGTCAACTAGACGCATTATACATCATAACAGACTTTAGTGAACCTTCTTACGCTTTTTAATAATTTTGGTCGCGTTTCTTCGGTCCATCTCTTTTAACTCTGTTCTTATCTTACGCTCACGAGCATCTGCCTCGGCCTTTAGCTTCTCTTCCTAAATTATTGAAAATAAAAATTAGTAAATACACAAAAATCAATATATTTTTTCTCATGAACATAATAAGTGATCATTTTACCAACTGGATCCTTTCCCTCTCTACCTGACTCTCATCCGAATTAACTACATTTGAATGTGATGCATCATGAACGGGTGAAGGAATCTCGAATGTGGAACCCTCATAAGCCGATAACTGAGAGTTAAATATCTCAGATATCTGAGAAGGAAGGCTGGGTAGTTTTATTGTGGAACATTGTGAGATCCGCGATGATTGTTCAAAGTCAAAGATCGATGGCACCGACGAGGAACAAGATAAAGTTTCAGACGTTATAGGTACTGTGGCAAATGTAAGTAGTTTAGTCGTTAGAAACTTAAATCCTCAGTTACACACACATATGAATCACTGATAATTTAGAACGAATTAACAGGTACGGTTTACAAGATTTGGGGGAATAACCTGTTCCGTCGCTTTTTGAAATAATCTTGAGTATATTTGGTTTTTATGTAAATCTAAAGGTATGTCAGTCTCCAAAGGGTCAGAACTGGTAATGATCTATAGAAAATTGTCGAATTAGAAAAAAAAGAAATACATGAATCATAGAAATCTCAAATGACAAAAATTACTCGCTCAATTTCTTGATAAGAGTCTTCGGAGGTGAACGATGTGGAATTATCATCTTAAGATGACGAAACATAATCAGATATAATGTAACCAAGAAAATATATTTAAATTAAAAGGATCCTACCATTCCTCTTATTAGATTCCATTCGCATCAAGGACATGAGGCGAACAGTCTCATTGAACTGTTCCTCTTTCGATTTTATGTAATCATGTAGCACATCAACTTGTTGGTTGTAAGCAGATGAGAGTAGTAACTGCGGTAGAATGAAATGAGTATACAAAGCCGTCGCCCCGTCGATGAACTCATTTGAATCACACCGAGGTGATACTGTGTTCGGCAATGAACTGGGAATTAACTTGCACGAAAAACTCCAAACCAAATCCACCGGTCCTACGCTCCTCTTAGACTCCAGTAATAACTAGTATCGAAGAGAAGAATGGTTGCATGAACAAATTATATTCAAATAATCATAAATCCGAGAGGATGCTTACGATGTCATCCAGTCTAATGGCTTTATGCTCAATGTCCAGACGTTCTCGTAAGAATTCTGATAAATATTGAATGTATTCTGGTAGACGCTCGACATCGAGAAAAATTTTGAGTTCCTGTATTGTAAAAAATTATCAAAGGGTGAGTTCACGAGGGAACAATCACAAATCATATTTGGGATTGAATTGATTGATTAGTTTATGTTGCTTCCCTGGAAACGTTTTTTTATCTCGTCTGCATATAACTCCTCAAACCAGACGTACCGAAGGTTTGTGATGAGCACGAGATACGAATTCTCGCTGAACACGGACTTTGCAAGGTGCGTCTCGTGGCCGAACACGGTATTAACTTTTATCGGAACCCACTTCACAGATCCAAGGATTTTGTTGTGAGTCGAAGAAAACGCCATTGATTAAATGATGATGGTTTTTCGGTCTTGTGTCAAATTGCGATTTGTCCTAATTAAGTAGCTTGCATAACCGTGCATAAGTTGAATGTCGTGGGAACTTCCTCCATCGGAGTGGCACAAAGTGATGATGACGATACGATGACGTATACCGTTTAATAACAGATTGCTCGCATCAAGTCTAGTGGTTGGGCTTTCCTTAACTTAGTTTATCAAATAAGCATATAGTCAATGTCATCCAAGTCTGTAGTACGTAGATCGAATACACCTTTATTAACATATGCAATTTTGGCAGTCGCCGCTGTCGGTTTTTGTGCATTATACATTTACCACAGAACGCAACCACAACAAAGACGCGATTCAGAAGATGAGAACGAGTTGGAAGATACGACCGAACCGGTAAGTAGTCAGATTGCGCTTGCGTCAAAAATTTTATTGCACGGTAGAATTCAAAGAAGGAAAAACCTACTTTAGCAACCTCGACGTAGAACTGAGCGTCGTGTGCCAAGAAGTCAAGACAGAGAGCTAAATCTTGCCTCTAGGTTGTTTAGGGGCGCAACCCCTAAAAAGAAATCTATGTCTATATCAATGAAAAATGTAGGTTTACTGTTGAGAATTTCATTCGGCATCCTTGCCGAGATATTTACGAGCATATTGGCACCACATCACAGGTCCTACTTTGGAATCCTTCCCCAGATCCTGAAGCTCCAAACCATGCTTTTTATGAAAACATCGTCCCTTTTCTCCATCATCTCTCTCAATCATACGTGATTCACCTTGTTTGCCCCATCAACAGCTCCCGGGAAAAAGAACAAATTCTTGGTCTTCTTCGAAATGCCAACCTTTTTAGTTCCAATGCAATTGATGAACGTAGAGTTTTGTTCTGTGAGACTCAAGACGGAAAGATCCATATCATTCGACATTTGGAGGCAAGTGTCCACATCGAAGGCGGAACGAATGGTGAGGAAACTGTAGAAATGGTTAGAGGATTCGTGGAGAAAGTCATTTGGGTGATGCAAGGAGGAAGTGCAGGAAATAGTGCTTGGGCCGAAAGCAGTGAGTCCAAATTAAATGTGAATAGGAATCAATGGAACAACGTTGAAATCTGTCAAAACCTTTGGACAAGCAGCCTAAACTTTGAGCTTAGGAATAGATGACCGATTGTTTCTTCTCGTTACGCCTTTTCTTAGATCGGCAGGATTTTGGGATATTTCAATTCTGCCAAATGTATTATATACCTACTAGGAAGTAGATGTTAAAGTATCAACAACCAAATACAATGGATGGATGGTACAGTGAATCACTTGTTAGAAATCTAATCTATTGCACAAGGTTTAAATTATACATCGGGACTCTTTGAAATCACGTACGGTTATTTGGATAGGATTCGATGAATGTTAAATTAAATATCGAAACATAACCAATCGTTGACTTTATAATTAAATTGTTGCTTTATTTATTGACGGTAGGACGTTATCAATTAGCAATCACTTCGATCTACCTTTACCTGGACAAGAACACCTATTTTTAATGTGGATGGTCAACATGTAAAAAAAAAAAAAAGTTATTTGTGGCTGTGACTCCTTGCCAATGATGGTTAGTCATTTGACCAAAGATTTCATTTTAGATTAGTCTCATTAGTGATTACGGATATATTAATTAAAGTTTGTAAATAGTAGTATTTATTTTGAATGATGGGTTAACAAATCTGTTGCCATAACACATATTTGTCTTGTCACGATACCTTTCTATTGATTCTTGGAAAAACGGGATTTACATCAAGGATAAAAATAATTCTTAACATAAAAAATCATTGTAGAATATGATGTATTATAACATTACAGTTGTTCTAACCAATTGTTTTTAACACATGTTTAAAAGAAAAATACTGTATATACAGCATGAAACAAAAGAGTGGATTCAATATATAACATGGTTTTGTTATTTTACTATTCCAATATCTAATTGATGAAATAAGATATTTCAAACATAAAAAAAATTTTTGTTTTATAGATTTTTTAAAATGTGATTATAATAAAATAAATTTTGTTAATTAAAAAAAAAGCAAAATTAATAAAGATGATGATATTCACAAAATCTTTAAAATAGAATATAATATTTCACATATAATATCTTTAAATTATTTGTCAAAAGATATACTGTATATTAAATAAAACTTATAAATATATATAATATTATTGAAATTATTTGCATTAACTTTATTTAAATTGTAAGATTTCAAAAGAAGTATATTTGAAATTTTTAATAATATTATATTAAATAAACTAAAATTATTTTATTAATACTATGTTATTTTATAATTTAAAATAAACTATTTTGTTTAAGATAAAAAAAAAATTATAATATAATCTAATAATACATATAACAAAATTAATTATTAAAATTAATAATTTTACTAATTAAATCAACAAAATTATAATTCTTTAATTTTTTATTTTCACTATTTATTTCAACTTTTTTAAAATTTTTTACAATAATAATAAGTTTTTTAATTAAAAATTAATTTTTTAACTCTATTATTTCATTTATATTAAATTATAATAATAATGATTATTATTATAAAAAATTGTTTTATCTTTTATAATTTTATTAAAATTTTTAAAATTTTTATTCTTTTTTCAAAATCTTGTTTAAGTAAATAATTTTATTATTAGAATAATTTTGCTTTAAATAATTTAACTTAAATAATTTAACTTATTTTTTAAATTTAAAATCAAATATCAATAAATTTTTATTAGTGATTTAAAAATTTTAAAATTTAAATTTTGTTTTTGTTTTTTAATTATCTATTATTTTTTTTTAAGTGAATAAACATTATCTCTTTATTATTATAAAAATTTTAAATTATTTTATATACAAAAAGTGATAATATTTTTTATATGACTAATTAATCAATAAGTTTAATATTAGCTTGTCTATAGAAACTATCTAAGTAATATGAAAAATAAATATTAAAACTGATATATATTTTAAATAGTGCTGAGCAGCTATAAATACCTACTTAGGTTTATATATAAAAAAAACTATGAGAATTAGAAAATTGAAGAAAAAATGAAAGTACTAAACAAAAAAATAAATATAACAAAACTAATTATAAAGCTATAGATACTTCAGATAAAATTATTAGATGCATTATAAAAATAAAAACTCTTTCCACTGATCCTTTTGTCAACCCAAAAAACAGACATTCTCAAAAAACTTTTTTGTTTTTATGATAATAAAGTCTATATACTTTCCTTAACAACACTGGTTTCTTAACCAGTAGAGCAAGCAGAAGCTACCACTTGTTTTATTTTTTCTTTTCAAAACACTTTTCTTGTTTATTTTGGCGACTAAATAC
>CAJVPV010000374.1:0-22968 GCA_910591835.1 Acaulospora morrowiae | reverse complement strand
AAGTTTTATAAATTTTATGATAAATTACTTGACTTGACATATTCATCATGCATAAATTTTTTTTAATATATGATCTACATCACAAAATATTTTACTTTTTATTTAATAACTCAATAAAAAAGAATTTTTTACTTATGCTTCTATTTGTAAGGAAAAAAATAGTAATTTAGGGCTTTCAAACAAGATATTAATTACTTAACTTGAGTCAATATTCATCGATTTAGACCTCTGTCTCCTCAAATGATAATTTTTTTTTAAAAAATAATTATTTGTTTTTTTTATATAACTTAATAAATAAGAATTTTTTATTAATATATATATTTGTAAGGAAAAAAATAGATATTAAGAGCTTTCAAATAAGATATAAAAATCCAAATTTAGATCAATATTCACAAAGTTAGACTCTGCTTCGTGCAAATAATCATCATAAAATATGAAAAAAAAACTATTTTTTTTAATTTTTTATCCATTCCGGATTATTAAGACAACTTTTATTATGACAAACCTATATTTTTCTGAAAACTCTAGTCTTGGGCTACATAATGATAGTAAAATAAAAAATATATATTGGTTTTTCATCGAGATATTTTAGTTCAAAGTTGAACATTCAATAGGCGAATTTGTAAAAATAATTTTTATATTTAATATTTTAACCAATTCTATACTACTGAAGCAATTTTTATTATTATAACATTATATTTTTTTAAAAGTTCTGAGATTTAGCTATCTAAAAGAGATGAGATATAAAGTAATAGATATGTTTCTATTGATATTAAACAATTTAAATTTGATATTTAAACACATTTGTTTTTGATAATTATAAATTTTAAAATTATACCAAATTAGATAATTGCGCCATCATGTTACTCCAATATAATTGCGTCAATTCAAAATTGCCAAAATCATGTGCTTGCGTCATATGCATTTAATTGCATCAAAATTGTATAATTGTGCCATAATTACGCTATGCGTTACATTAATTGCGCCATTATAAAATTTTTAGATAATTGCGCCACCAGTAAATCAATTTCTGCCACATGTATAATCAAAATCAAGCATCTCCTTCCTCCAGCTCATTGGTACAGTGAAAATAACTTCATCCTCCTTCCTGCCACCACACAAGAAGAGGCGGATGAACTCATTGAAGATCTAAGTCACAAGTTCTATCTAAAACTTCCTTTAGGTTCCGAGTAGATCAAGGATAATCTTATTCAATCTGATAAACCCAATCTCCCAGAAAACCTTGCTACAGTAGAGGCCGATTTGGATATTTCTAGAGACCAACTCAATAGAGATATACCAGATTTCAAATGAACAGTTGCAAAAATCAAGAACAAGTATCTAGGCGAAATCCCTAGAGAGTGGATTACTCCTCTTTTTCCTGATCTTCCAAGCTTAGAAGAGGCAACTAAAATTCTATCCAATCTAAAAGTCAACCTAAACCTTCCACTAGAAGACAATCTTCATCTAAATAATCATATCAAGACACTCAGCAAATACTTCCACTTCAAAAAATTACCAAATAATTTCATAATTGAACCAGAGTCACCTGAACCAGTAATGACTCTTCTGCCCAACTTAATCTAATAATGTGTATAACCATAAACCAGGCCAACTCCCAACCTTCCTTAGACAATAATATTCATGTAAATTTCCTATCCATCAGCACATCAAACACATCTCAACAGCCACCACCTTCTCAACTAAATTCAAAAACATCAACAAGAAATTTAATCACTATATCCATGCTCAATGTCCAGAGTCTCTCCCAAAGAGGCAAGCGCAGTGAGCTCACCAAAGTAATTACAAACGATAGAAGCATTCTTTGCTGCTCTGAGACAAAGGCTTCTCTTAGCAATCCACTCCCTAAGAAAATCAACAATCTCACAGTTATCTCAAGCGCACTATCAAATAACATCTGCAATGGAGCCTGCATACTTATAACAAAGTCTATTAGCAATCACATTTTCAGTACATTCACTCAAAACGAATTTTGATGCACCATCCACCTCAAATTCAAACCAAAAGTCAATATAATAATAATCTCCTGCTACTTGCCACATGAAAAAACAGCAAGAAAGCTCGCAATCACCTCATTAAGGGACTTCATTAGAGAATATCAAAAAAAACATATTGTCTTGGCAGGCGATTTTAACACTTACCCTCTTAACTTCCCCACTATTAATGCCCCAACTATACCACATAAATGATTTATTTACAGATACCTTAACAGATTCACTGACATTGCAAAGGCAACAGATAGGGAAAACTACTTTACTTATATAACCAACACAAGTGTCTCCAGAATTGATCAAATTTGAATCACATATAACTTGGCCAGTAAGATCTTAAGTTATAAAGTCATCGAACAAGAAGCCATCCCCACAGACCACATGCAAGTAATAACTATCCTGGATTGGTTTGAATATAAACCAGACAGAATCACATTCTCCACAAATGTCTATCAGTTTAACAAAGCTTCCAAAGAACAAATACTTGCAATGCAAGAAGACATTGAGATTGCTTGCCTTGCTAATTATAATTATTCATAGAAAAGTCTCAACATTATAATCAAAAAAGCCTTGGATAATAACATTCCCCAAAGAAAACAAACAACTCCCAGCCACAATAAGGATCTAATTAAACATTATACTACAGCAATCAAATCTGCAAAAAAGACGCTAAAAGCTATAAGAGAACAAAAGTCATCATTACCAAAACTCCATCGCACAGCATCAATAATACACAACAGAATCTCTAATTCAGCCCCCTCCCCAAAATTATTGAAAAAGGTTATAAGACTTTTAATCAATGAAAAGGCAATCAAAGCAAATGAAACCATCATATCCGAGCTACAAAAAGGTATCAAAGAGAACTACACCAGATTCTGGAGCAAACCCAAACACGCCCTCAAAAAAGCCTTGGATGATCTAAAACCATCACTCGATCTCTCAATCCTTCTAGAAGGAGATAAGTTACATAATGATCCTGACAAATTAATTGAAATCATTACAAACCATTTCAAAAAAATTCTTGAACCAAAACCCTTTACTATCAATCAAAACTGGCAAGACCAATACTCCCCTTTAAGGTCAATTCCGGATGATACATTCAGTACAGTCTCTAATGAAATCTTAATCTCAGAAATCAACTCAGTCCTCTTCTGCCTACCCAAGAGAAAGGCACCAGGATTCACTTGCATCCCATATAAAGCCTGGATCAATTTTGGCACAACAGCAAGACAACAAATTAAAAACCTATTTAACAAAGTACTCTCTACATCCCTTCCATTCAAACACTGGAAACAGTCAGCTATCACTTTGTTGCCAAAAAAAATAATCTGGTCACATGATCTAGCAGATACCCATCCTATCTCACTAATTGAAACCAGTCACAAAATCTTCACCAAAATAATTAATAAACGAGTTTCTGACATTATCGTCAAGGAAAAGATTCTCTCAGAATTCAACTTTGCTGGCCTAAAAAACCAAAGCACCATGGAACCAATATCAATTATCAACTCCGAGTTAGAAACCGCCAATAATCTGGGAAAAGAATTATGGATCTCCTCCTTCGACATTTCCAAAGCATTCGACTCAGTCAATCTCAACAGCCTGGATGCAGCTATGAAAAGAATAAAATTGCCTGCACAAGTTATCTCACTAGTCCTAAACCTGCTCAACAATAGAAAACTCCAAATAATTTCCCATTACAAATTAACTGACCCTTATATACCAACAATGGTATTGATTAGGGTGAAACATTAGCTCTTCTCCTTTGGACCATCTTCTATGATCCCATGGTCACCAAAGTTACCAATGATACAGCACCAAAATCAAAAATACTTGCTTACATGGATGACATTGCTGTACTCAGTAGCTCGTTCAACTCCCTCCAAGATGCCACAAATATTTTTTGTTTTTTTCTCAAAATAAACTCCATTAAATGCAACAAGAAGAAAACTGAACTAATCAACAACCTCAGTCCAAAAAACCCACGCCGAGATCAAGTTTTATTTGTAGAGGATGAACCCATACAAGCCAAGCCTTACCATGAAGCAATCAGATACTTTGGAATATTCATATCTGGCAAATCATGCTCTATTTTCACCAAAGCAAAACTGACAGAGAAAATCAGCAACTTCACGAAGGCAATCTCAAATCAAAAGGGATGGAATGGATCAATCACAAGGCAAGCATCTCACTAGATAATTCCGGCACAACTCGACTATGCTGCACAAGTTACCATCTTAACCAATACAGACCTAAACAAGCTACAAGCAAAAATGAACAAAGCAATTAAAAACAAAATGGGCATAAAAAGAACAATTTTAGACAAAATCCTCTTCTCACATGCAGGACTCAATATTACCAAGCTTGAAAACAGAAGAGATCTCACAACTATCAAATTGCTAGTCACCAAGCTTACCAATTCAAAAACCATTGCTCAGACCAGAAATGAAATAAAGTTGATACAAGCAGCAAGCGCAATCTGGTCATGTTCCATTTGTGACCCATCTTTCTTCAAAACAACATGGCTGACAGCGACAGCACAGCTAGCAAAAAAGTACAATATCAATATCTGTCCCTCCCCATGTTCCTTCGAAGCCCCAAATCACCAGCAGTCAATTGGCTTCTTTACCAAAATCAATAAAAAAGTGGCTTTCACACTCTATTATGCCAATCTTAGAACAGTACAAAACATATTCGTCTTCAGAACAGGTGACAAACTTTCATGGCAAGAACTTCATACGCATAAAGGCTATATATCAACTGGTCCTGCTTCTCACTGGTTCACAAATATTCCACAATCAAGTTCTACAATTATTGGAGACACACTACCAGTACCCAACCGCAGACTACAGTTTTGGGCTTATCTAACAAACACTAACACACCAAATTTCATCAAGGTCAAACACAATACTTCCATATGCCAAACTATTACAGGTTCTTACTACATATTCAACAATACCAAATGGTTAGAGGCATGTACCTGTAACATACAACCATGTTTCAAAACCTGCAATATCAATGATCTCAAATCCATATGGTCAACAAAAAGAAATGGTCACCACTACATTCTTAACAATTTGCAAGAACTCACTAATAGCATCACCCCCGGACCTCCTCACATCCCAACTATAACCATACCCTATTAGTTTCTATCCCCAGCACCAACCCATTATACAATATACTTTCTAAACAATACCACAATCACTATACACGATTTTCAGGCAGTCCTCATATACAATTTGAACCCTAATCCCCTTCCTTTGTTCTGGTCAATTCTCATCTCACTCTGTTTAAATGCTTCTCAGCTATCCACAATTACCTGCTTCTCCATATACAGATTTAGCACAGAACTACCTGAATACATTAACCATCAAGTAAAATACCCTCACAGCAACCTCATTCAAATTATCAATACACAGCTCAAAAGCAAACAGATTACTCTAACCTGGGCCTTCGACAAAAAAGAATTCCTCTCAACAATTCCTCAAGGCATACCAACACCTATTCCCCTCGTGCTCCAAACTGCCCATAGCATATCCCCACTAATTAACACTAACCTTGCAACCAGTATCACATGATGGATCAAATTCATAAACTACTACACCAACCTCTTCAATATTCTTCTAAGTGAATCTGCTATAAACAAATCTAAAAGCTTTTCTGAAATGGATATCATTATCAAATCCAACAAAAAACTGTCAGAAACAGATAGACTAAAATTTCGATCACTAGCAACTTTCAGAACTAAAATCATAGCAAATCAACTTCCTACCCGATACAAACTTCACAAAAAATACCCTCTTCTCTATAAGGATAATCTGTGCCCCGATGCGAGGCATATCCAGAAACCTTAGACCACATATTTACATGTCAACACGGTCTCCCCACACTAAGAAAAAAAAGAGACAAACTCGAGGCCCTCATCGCTCTCAATATCTCCAAAGAGAAACTCAATTCAAGGGAGGCATACCTTCTCCAAACAACCAATACAACAGGTAAAATTTTACTTAACTTAGCCCTTGGCAAATTCAACAACCCCTTCAATATCATTTGGAAAAAAGAAGAAATTTCAAATTATTCTTTCAAAATTCTGAACAAAATTTGGAAACAGTGATCAGCAACCGCCACTACTTCAACAATCTCAAGAATCAAGTGGAGAAAAACCACCACTGTGGCTACAACTTCTAATACTAACTCTCTAAATATAAACACTTTTCAGAAAGTACTTAACATTTTAAAAAATTCAAACAATCTTATTGACAAAATAATCTTTACACCAGCCATAGTATCATTGTTTTGAATAGACATTAGCCATTCAATACCTTTAGTATGCAAACACCTACTTGGTGTCATTACGTACTAATTGAAAAGTTGCAATAGGCTACAATTAACTTAACTTTCATGTATCTTAAAGATTGTTAATGTAATGACAATAAACTTTTGTTTAATAAATGTCTCGCATTTAATGCCTATTTGCGATTTAAAAAAAAAATAAAAATAAAAATAAAAATAATTTTATAGTATTTATATATTTATATTTAAATTTGTTTTTGATTTTAATAAGTTTTTACTAAGTTATATATATTAAAAAAAATTCAAATAATTTTGGATACCCTTGTATTTTAACTATAATATCTTTTCTTTAATTTTATTAAAAAGATTATTAATTAAAAAAAATTTTTTTGGAGGATTTCTTCAATAAATAAACATCATTTCTTTATTTTGATTTGTATATAACAAGATATACAGTACATTATTGAAAAAAACAACATTTCTTTCATTATTTCAGGAAAGTTAAATGTTAGCTTGCCTACTTATTAATATCTAACTAATATTATAAAAAAATTCAAAATCAATATTAATGTGCTAGATAAGGCTGAGTAGCAGCTATACTTATCATTTCAAGAAATTTTACAAATTCTTTTGATTTTTTGGATGTAAAAAATTGAAAAGAAAAATAAAATTGACTATAACTAAACTAAATCAAATATATTATAAGATCCATGTGTTAAACGAAATAACTTCCTAATGGACTTGTAGTCTCAACTTTCTGTTATTTTGTGTACTATAAACCCTAGAGTACATATAATATTATTTGTTGTTATGGTCATTGGTGATAAGTTAATTGTTGTTATTTTTGTGATCATTGTTATAGTAACTGGTTTGAGCTTGTTTAGTTTTTGTTTTGATTATTAGATGAAATCTGATTGAATAATTAAAGAGTGCTGATCATTTGAAGGGGGTAAACTGATTTCAGTTTTTTGAGTAAGAAATTTTTGAAAAATGAAAGTGATGCAGCAAATATTACTATGAGAATATTGTGTATAAGGGTTAACTTAAAACAAACAGTAAATCTATTAACTTTATTTGAGTATGTGTTTTGGAAAGTATTTGATTTAACGAGTATTATGATAATAATGTGGATGATTTTTGTAATAGAATAAAGGTAAGGATAGATGCAAGAGAACTGAAGAAAAGAGAACTTTATAAGTCTTTTCTTATGCAACTGAAGGATAAGCAAAACTCCCAAACTTGAATAGACTTTGATCAGAGGTTTCATCTCACTGAACCAGTTGTCTTGAAGATTCTTGAGTTTCTGAGCTGAAGCTTACTTGCAATAAAGAGAGTAAAATATTTTTTTTTACTTAAAATTATTATAAAAGAAAAAATTTTAACAAAACAGACGAGATTAGAAGAGAGTTTTTATTATTAATTAAATTTTTTTATTTTTAAATATTAATTATAAATACAAATAGAATTTATTAAAATTGCAAGATACTTGAAATTTTGATATTTAATTTATTTATAATTATTTTTGTTTTCTATATTAATATATTTTTCTTCATAATTAATATTATTTTTTTTATTATTTTTTTTTATCAATTCTTTAAAAGCTTGTAAAGCATATACTGTAAATCTGTTGATAATTAATTATATAAATATTTTATATAATATTTTTTTTCTTTTTCTTTTCTTCATTTTTTTACAACTGTTACTATTTTTTTGACTAGATTTTGAGACAGTCCACAAGTTATACTCTCTATTGACAATACTGTAATGTTATGTAATTTATTTTCTGGTTAATAATAATGTGTATTTTCTAAAAAAATATTAAAAATTTAAATTGATATTACTTTTTTTTTAGTAGGTAAACATTATTTCTTCATTTGATTTGTATATTAAAAGTATACATCATGAAAGAAACAATATTTTTCATTTATAAATACAATAAGTTTAATGTTAGCTTGCCTACAGAAACCAAATGACTAATATTGAAAATAAAATTTTAAAACAATATATCTTGTCAAATAGTATCAAGCAGATATATTTACCTACTTAGTATTGGAAGAAATAAAATTAAAATAGCTTTGGATTAGTTTAGTAATACATTTAAAAAAGTTGAAGTTATTTTGAATATAGTGTTAGTATGGAAAAATATATGGGTCATTAGGATCACTAATAGTTACGTGACATGGCACGATTCATCAGGCTCTACATCAAGAAGCCTAAATAGTCTAATTGGGGATTTGCAGGATGCAATGGTATATAAGCAGACGCGTCGCAGCAGATATAAATATGGGTGGATTAGCTAGCTAAATAAAAAGTGAATATTAGTATTGTATAAACTTGTACCCATTGTATTTGCATGAGTATAATTAATAAACTTACCTTAATTGGATATTAGCTGCTGTAGGAATTCTAGAAGCCTATAAAGGATTGTGATAGAGGATTAAACCATTAATACAAGAGAAGAGAGTTTATTAACAAGTGCCTCTGGTTAGCAAGTGACACAAGCCCCTACATATCTATCATTATGCAGCAGCCTAGTCTGAATCAGTGACAGACTCGTCGTGTACCGATAACAATAGGCATCTGTAATTAAGGTAGGTAGGTTGATTGTTATTATTAATTCTTATGTGGATGGGGATTTTTGTAAATTTGATTTGGGAGTTGTTTGATTGTCTTTAATTATGTTGTTGAAAAATTTGTCTTTCCATTTTATGTTGTTTTGTGGAGAGATGTTAGCTATAGCACATTATGGTTTCCATATGGTGTTATATAATTGTATTAGGGCTTCAGTTGATGCTTATAAAAATTAATAATACTTTAAATCCTTAAAATTTTAATTTTTGTTTAAAAAATACTTGTTATTTTAACTTTAATTTATTATTTGGCTAAATAAAAATTGCTACCATCAAAATCTTTTTTCTAATAATCAAATTTATCACTATTGACAAATTGTATTCTTTTCAAACAAGTTGTTACAATCACATGTTTCAAAAAATTGGTATTGGTATAGGCAAACTTACTGTATCTTCAAATTATATAGGCTTTACAAAGACCTAGAAAATAGTTTAAAAAAATTTTTTTAATTACTATATTGATTGCTATTAAAGTTCCTAATGATATCATTTTGATATCAAGTCAGTACTAGATTTACTATGAGTTTAATATAGTGGGTCACAATCCATATTGTTACGATGAAATATGGCAAGTCTGTTGCTTCTGTTCTGTCTATGCCATACTACGTTGGAGAATGGTTTCTCTTCAAAAAAGACATGTATATTTGACTCAAGTTTAACAATGACACAGGTCAATCCATCAATCATGCATCGTAACTGTCAACCTCCTGCGTGGTCACTCCTTTGTTTAGTGACACTCTCAAGATAGATAGCCTTTTTAGTGCGCAGTGCCTATCCTCCTTGATTTCCATATTTTTATATTGTCATCTTATTTTTATATTTTTTATATCTGATATACTGTAATTTAGTCAGCTTTGGACTTATTATCCAACTTTATACCTGTTGTCTATATTGTACTTGATAATTACTCATTATATCCACTAGATATTTAAAGATACTAGAAATACTAGATATATTTTGCATATCTATCATATTACTTTTTATATTCTATTTCGTTTTACTTTTGTTTTTCTTATTATTTATATAGTTCATTTTTCACTTTAACAATATAATCCTCTTGACTGTAACAATGATAGTGACAATGAGACAAACCCACAAGACTTTCTACCATTAGAAGGCATATGTGATTACTATCGAATAGTCCAGTAGGCCTTCAAACTATTATTAATAAGAAGCAAACTACAAGAAATAATCAATCTTATCCTTGACATTCACAAAACACCTAAAGACAATACTAGACAAAAGCCTCGCCTTGCTATCTTTATAAAAATAAAGGCAAGAGACTAACAATTTTTTAGATCTTTTTTCAAGATCAAAGACCTCCAGAGCAATCATTAAAAAAAATATATAAAACTAAAAAAACATTTCCAAAACAACTACAAGATCAAAAACAAAATCATCTATCTGAACTGTATAACAAAACAAAAAATCAGATTACTTCTAAATGCTTATCTTCTTGTTATATATCTGTGGTACATCAAATATATTCGACCTTACTTTTTTTTAACTTACACAAATCCTAGACTATAGGTGCAATTATTTCTATCATCCAGAAAACACAGAAGACCTAGATCATTTCAAACTCTTACTCCTTTATAAAGACATGTTCCAGAACAATCTTTACTCACTTCCATTAAATTCAAACTTTATTCTTTCAAAAATCAAAGCAAAGATTCTTCACAAAATTCCTATTGCTGATAGAAGCACAACAGGAGATATTGCAAGATTACTGTGACTCTATTATAAGTTTGATCTTCTTCCAGACTCCTACTTCGAAATTCTACCTCTATTATTAAAACATTTTTTCAATCTTTCACACAACTTTCTTTCTTTATTTCCAATAACTAAGAGAAGCGAATTAAGAAACCTGGGTAGTTTGATAAGAGAACTTAGAAAGCAATTTGTTATTCCCTCAAGACTTCCAAAATCTTATTTTGATCTTTCTCCATCAAAAATTTCACTTCCAGACTCTCCTATGGACCTGGCATCCAAATTTCAAAACCAGTTTCCAATAGATCCTTCAACTCAAGATATAAGTGTGATAGTTAAAAAACTTAGAAACAAATACTTTTTTAAGAGACTTTCTCTATACTTTATTATATCCAAAGAGTCTCTTCCTTATAGTCTCTTATCAATACCTGAATACTTAATATTAGTAATATTTCAAATTTCTGCTACTAACCACCAAAATACTCAAATTCTTATAAATATCCTTAAAAAAGATTTCTTCTTTCAATTACCATTGGAAGCATAGTGGGTCTCACCAGATGTCCCACAAACTGATAAACCTTGGCTGCTAAAAAATATATCAGATCTTGATCCATCCTTGGGCATTGACAAATTCCTTCCAAAAGATGAAAACCTAAGGAAAACTATCAAATCTCTCCATAACAAATACAAATTTCAAAGAATTTCCAAGTTATGGTTTGACATTTCACTTATTCTGCTACCAAAAAATTTCAATGAAATCAATCAAATCCTGCAAGAGAATGGAATGTCACATATCAGTATTCTGTTATTAGACAACGATTTTCTTTCAGCCAATATTGCTAATCTCCATAAAATATTCAAATTTAATAGACTTCACAAGTATTTCATTATCTCAGAATCCCTTTCTGAACTGAGTTTAATCTCACTTCCTTTTTAATTTAATTCTTTTCCATGAGTACAAAAACCAATAATAATATTATAAATACATCTCCTAGATTTTCTTCCATCAATTACTCCTCTTCAACAAATCCTATTACTATTTACAATGAATCAATTCTTTCCTTATATCACTCAGATTATCACTCAAACCATCCATTTACTTATGACAACTTAAACACATCTATCTCTTGCAATTATCAAAATCCAATCTTCTTTATTACACTTAACACAAGAGGACTTAATGAAATTACCAAACTTCAAGTTCTCTTCAATTCTGTTGGAAACAGATCAATTCTATTTTGTACAGAGACCAAATTAAAAAAAAGCAATTTTCATCCAAAAAACTTTAATGGCAGATCCATCACATATGGTAACTCAAATATATCAAAAAATAGAACAGCTTTTATTATAGGAAAAGACCTCTCTTTTTATATATTTGAAATCTTATCTACCTCAGAATTTTGCTTTTTCATTATTTTAAAATTCAAAGGCAAGGTTAATATTCTTTTAACTGCTATTTATCTTCTACACAATATTAATAAAAGAAGATTAGCTGTTAGCCTTCTACATCAATCCATTAGAATTGCTACAATATCCAAATTCCATCATATCATCTCAGGCAACTTCAATTCTTATTTCAAAGAAGCTCTATCAATTGGAGCTACAGCATCTTTGTACAAACAATTAGTTTATAATTACCTTAACAATTATATTGATATTAATTAGCAGTTTGATGAAAGAATATTCATACACTTTACTTCCACAAGTGTATCCCACATTGATCAAGTATGGATATCCAAAAACCTAGCACTCAAAGTTATTTAATATCAGGTTAGTGAATGTGATACTATTCCAACAGATCATTAATCAGTTACCATCAAACTAGATTGGTTTGAGTTCAAGAAAATCAAAACAATCCACAAATTCAATATTGACAAGACAACCAAAAAAAATATTGTTAACTTTACTAAAGACATTAAACTCTGACTTGGTGTATCTTTCCCTACATTATGGAAGGAACTTAATAATATAATAAAAGGCTCTATGACCAAATTCATCAAGAAAACCAAAGTGAACATTTTTAGAAAAAGTCAATACACTAAAGCCAAAAAAAATCTCAGAACACAAACCAGAAAAATTAATCAAGCCATAATTCTTATCAAAAAAAAAATCATCTACCTCACTAGATGGCAACCTCATAGACCTATACACCAATGCAAACCAGTGTATGGACATATCAGTAAAAGGTCTCAAGAAGTTTAAAAGATTATTAATTAAGAAAGAGTTACTTTAGGCTCAGCACAAACTTCTAGAAGAATACCATCTCAACTTTGAAACCATTGTAGAAAACTTCTACACCAAGTCAAAAAACTATATTGTCAGGGCCCTTGACAAAATAAAATCCAAAATTGATTTCACACAAATCTATAACAACGAAAATCAAATTGAAGATGATCCTAAAGTCATAAAAGACATTATTAATTCCTACTTTCAAAACATCCTATGCTAGTGACCTTTTAATCACCACAGATTTCCTGAGTGAAAAAAAATGTACAACTCTCTTCTAATAGATCAAGACCTACAGTATATAAAGAAGTACTCTCAATAATTGATTTAGCAACTCTCGAATTTACTATCAAATCACTTCCAAAAAACAAAGCTCCAGAAAAATCAGAAATCAGCTACGAAATTATCAAACTCCTGGGCAAAAGTGCTTACAAATCTCTCTGCAACATATTCAATTCCATTATTAACTTTACATCCATTCCTAATTCCTGAAAACAAACTATCATCACACTAATTCCCAAGAAAATAACCTGAAGTCACAACCTAACTAATACATGACCCATATCTCTTGTGAAATCCACAAAAAAACTTTTTACCAGTATAATCAACAAAAGGTTTACTAAAGCTTTCAAAAACTATCAAATACTATTAGACTTCAATTTGGCCGGCCTTCCTAGCCAAAGCAATATGGAACCTCTAACTATTGTCAATTTAGTAATCTAAGCTGCAAACATTGATAATAAAGAATTCTGGTTTGTCTCTTTAGATATTGTCAAAGCCTTCAACTTGGCTCCAATCCCAGCTATCCAAAAATCATTTCAAAGAATTAACTGTTCAAAGAAGTTAATTCAACTTATTGTCAACTTATTTTTCAATAAAGTAATGTTGATTAATACTCCATCTGGACCAACAAAATCCTTTCTGGTTAATAATGGAATAGAGCAAGGGGAAACTTTATCTTCAATCACTTGGGTTATCTTTTATGATTCACTTATTATCAAACTCTCCAATTACCTCAGAATAACCAAATATACACTTCTAATATATTGAAATACATGAATGATTTGGCATTAATTGCAGATACCAAAAACAAGATAGAAAGTCTTTTAGAAATAGCAAACCAATTATTTCAAATCAACAGGCTAATATGTAACAAGAACAAAACAAAATTAATTAACAATATTTCAACCAAAAACAGCTTATTTCATAGCATTATTTATGACAACCATACAATTCAAGTTTTAAAACCTTTCAAGAGTGTGAAATATTTGGGCATTCAGATATCTTCATGCCACATGCTAAAATCCAACAGGAAACCCTTTGAAGAAACAATCAACAAAATTTTAAAAGAACTTATATATCAAAACTGAAAAGGGGAAATCAAACAAAAAATTATTAAATAGTCATACTTGGAAAATTTAAGTATTTCTTGCTCACTTCCCATCTTCACAAATCCCTTTTCAACAGTCTACAGAAAAAAATCAACAAATTTATCAAGTTCTTATACAAGATATAATCAAGATGCTCCAACCTTATCCTAGTTAATAAGGGAGGTTTAAAAATCTCTCTGCTTAAAGAAAGACAAAAATCATCTCTTGTAACTAATCTAATATTCAAACTTGTCACTTCATCAATCAGAAAATATCTCAACCAAGATATTAGATCAATACAAAAAAGAGAATCAATATGGTTTTGCACACTTTGCAACCCAAACAAGTTCAAACAAGACAATTGGCTCCTCAGTACAGCCCATGCAGCAAAAAACTTCAAGATCTAACTATGTTCTCCAACCTGTATATTTCACGATGATAATGCCATGAATTTTATTGGTTTCTTATTCAGATTTCTTAAAAGCAATCTTAAAATTATTACAGTCCGTACAGCAAATGCACTTAATATTCAATTCACCAACCAATTGCTCAGATTCAACAGCCTCATCAAACTTATATGGTTCCAAATTATTTCACACACAAGAATTACAAGATGTGATCCAAAACCTTACTGGTTCAAAAACTTTGTCAACACTTTCTTCCTAAAGGGTACACATGAACCTATCTTCAATTCAAGACCAATGTTCTGGCTGGTCAATCCAAGTCGTGTCATTGTTAAAACTCACAAAAGAACCACAGAATTTAGAAAAAACTTATCTCTAAAAGAAAAAAACTATCTAATAGATCAATCCAACAATTTCACCAGGTATCAAGGTTGTCCTTTAGGCATGAGCCATAATAATTCTTGTCTCATTATTTTCACAACCACATCTGTATTATACATGTGTTCATATTTAATTCAGACATTTTTCAAAAACCATATTATGTTCATATTACTAAGTAACAATTAGTAAGTAATTGGAAATCATATTTAATTTGAAACAAGGAAATATGTATAATCTGTATTATCCTTATGAGTATCTACCCAAAACTCTTCTCAACCAAAATTTTGTCTTAATAATCTAATTGAAGAAATTTTTAATATCTCTCAAGTGCAAAAAAAAATCATACAAAATATTTGTCTCTCACTAAATTCTTTCTCCCCTTTTTAACTTTCTAAGATTAGCCACTCTCTTTTTTTTTTCATCCAAGCTTTCAAAAATAATGTTATTATTAATGAAACCAAAGTTACTCTGTCTATTTCAGGCACAGCTATAGCTAATATTTTTCTGATGGCCTATAATATTATTCAATAGTGTTCAGTCTTATTAACAATCAAAATCAGAAACAATCAAGATATCTTCTAACAAGTTTCTAATGGCCCAAGAAAAATGGTCAAAATTAATCATGCATTTATAATTTCAAGAATTATCAGTTTAAGTACTCAAAGATCAGTTCATCTCCAATTAGCCAAACCCAAGTCCAAACCAGTCATAAATGAAACTTTATAATGGAATAATCTTTCACCATACTTTATTAAAAATCCCAAAATAAACAATGCCAATCTGGATAACAGTACTATCTAGTCCAAGAAAATTCTAAGAATCACAAAGACCTATATGATTTGTAAAAGCTTGTCTATAATCAAAACCTTTTAAGAAACCTTAAATTCACATGGCCTGAAATTCCTCACCAAATCCACCAAGTTAATTAGAAATATACAAAACAACTCCTATAGTGATTACATATTATTTAAAATTAAACTTCTTTCAGGAACACTTCTAACACAAGCCTACCTTAACCAACTATATCCAAAGCAATATCCAGACCACTTCTGCCTAAGATATGAGCTCAGAATTAAAGACATCAAACATGTTTTTGAATATATCAAAGCAAAGAATCATATAACTTAAATCATTAACAGTATAAACAGCATCCTACATCCAAACCAAAGTAACAAACCAATCAATTATATTAGGCAAGTAGTCAAGCTTTCATGTGGTCTTATCAATAATATATACTCTATAGCAGATACTATTACCTGGACCAAAGCAGTTTCTGAAAGTCTCTCACTACTTTATAATTTAATTTGGAAACCAAGGTATAACACAGCAAACACATCTTTCACTACTGGAATCAAATGAAATTCAAACCTCCATTGACCAAAGATCAATAATAACAACAATAACAACAATACCAAGTCAAAAAATCCAAATCAGGAAGCATTAAACTCCAGATCTAACTCAAATTCTTATAGGGAACTAATGGTGAATCTTCTATCTTTAGTTATGAATGAATTTATTAATAGCAATTACAACTTCACTCTATATTATAAAAATTAAATAATTAATTTTAACAATCTTTACAATAACCTTGAGTAGGTATTCATAGCTGCTTGGGACTATCTTAGATGTGTAATGGTTTTAATATTTATTTTCTTTACCACTAAGATAGTTCATATAGGCAAGCTAGCATTAGACTTATTAACTAACTAGTTATATAAAAGATGTTGTCACTTTCTCCATGTATAAATTTCAAACAGTTTTACAATTAATAATGTAATAATGTTTATCTACAAAAAAAAAAAAAATTTTAAAAACAGTTATAATATAATTTTTAATTTTGTGACACTTGATACAGGAGTAATAAAAGATAATAGACAAAAAAAAGATATAGATTTGATAAGTTTAAATAATTTGAGAAGATTTTATTAATTAAAAACAATATAATAAATATAATGATTTTATTTAGTAATTATTATTATTATTATTATTATTATTATTTTATTATCTTTTTCTATATATTTCATTATATTGTTTTTATTTATTTTTTTGGGAAGAGTTTCTTCAGTAGGTAAACATCATTTCTTTATTTGATATTGTATATAACAAGATATACATTGTAAAAGAAACAACATATTTTTTATTATTTCAAGAAAGTTAAATACTAGCTTGCCTATTTTAGAATATTTAACTAATATCATAAAAAAATTCAAGATCAATATTAATATGCTAGATAAGGCTGAGTAGCAGCTATGCCTACCATCCCAGAAAATTTTGTATAAAAAATTAAAAAAAAAATAAATATAATTAAAACTAAATCAAATATATTGTAAGATCTATATGTGTAATGGAAGAACCTTTAAACAGGCTTGTTGTCTTATCTCTTCGATTCTCTGAGTGCTATAGATAATAGAGTATATGTGATGTTGTTTGTTGTTATAGTTGTTGATAGTAAGTTAGTTATTGTTATTGTTATTGTGATCGTTATTATGGTACAAAACTGGTTTAAGCTTGTTTTAATTTTGTGTTAATTTTTAAGTGAAATTTGATTGGATGATTGAAGAGTGCTAATCATTTGGAGAGGATAAACTGATTTCAATTTTTTGGGTAAAAAATTTTTGAAAGTTGAAAATAGTATAACAAATATTGTTATGAAAATATTATGTATAGGGTTGACTTAAAACAAATAGTAGACCTACTAACTTTGTTTGAGTATATATTTTAAAAAGTATTTGACTTAACAAGTATAATAGTAATAATGTACTGTATATAATTTTTATAATAAAATAAAGGTAAAGAGAACTAAAGAAAAGAGAACTGTCATGGGCCTTTTCTCATACAACTGAAGAATAAGCAAGACTCCCAAACTTGAGTAGACTTTGACCAAAGGTTCCATTTCACTGCATCAGTTGTCTTGAAGATTCTTGAGTTCTTTAGCTAAGGCTTACTTGCAATAAAGAGAGTAAAACATTTTTTTTTGCTTAAAATTACTATAAAAGAAAAATTTTAACAAAATGGATATAATCAGAAGAGATTTTTTTTCCTATTATATTGTTTTTACATTTTTAAAATAATAAATATATATATATATAATAATCAATCAAAAATAAATAACTTGAACTAATATAATAAAACAAATATTCAATAATAAAATTTGATAAAGTAATAGAAATTGCACAATACCTGTTAAAAATTGTTCTTATTTTTGTTTATATTTCTATTACTTATATACTTCTTTATCTTTTATAAATTATAAAAAATATGAAAATAATAAACCAAAATTAATAGGATTTGCAGAAAGAAATTTAATATAAAATATATATTTATATATATTTGTAATTATATTGTAATTATATTGTGATAATAATATTGTATTGACGAATTTTAAATTATTTTAAGATTTATAAAATTACTCTCTTCTAATTACATCTGTTTTGTTAAAAAAATTTTTTTTATGGTGTAATAGAATAGATAACTTAATCTTATTTTATTTATTTTTTATTGGATTATTTTTTATTCTATTTTTAGCAATAGCATTTATTTAGTTATTTATAGCATATATAGTTATTTATAGTCCGTATAATATAGATCGGACAGCCCAGGAGGCCTAAGCAGCCTACAAGACTCAAAGGATCCACAAGACTATCTAATTTATGAAATTAGAACATCGTGACACATAGATCAGGCAGCCTAAGCACCCCAAGCAGCCTATATAGGAAAAACACTATATAAGTAGCTGCTGTGCATAAATTTAGTCTTTTAGTTTTAGGATAACTTACTTTTGTAATTGCTTGGAATTCAGTTTTTGTATCTTAATAAATATTCTTATTTTATTAAATACATTTTGATTATAAAGATTCTTGGGGAATCTTTGCTGTTTCTTGTAATATTTGTGAGAGATTATCTCTGGAACAACGAATAGTTCTATATAATCTCTAATAAGGATCCGAACGATTCTATTTAGAATCGAATTTAAACAATTCGATTCAATTCTTTTATTTAAAAAATTGAATAAAATTTTAATTCGATTCAATTCAATTCTATTCAATTTTATTCTATTTGATTCAATTCAATTTGATTCTATTCTATTCGATTCTATTCAATTCAATCAATTTAATATACTGTATATATTGTTATATTTGATTTTTGTCCAAGATCTTCACTACTCCCTTGCCCAATTTTCACTAGTATTGATCCTTGAAATGTTGGTTATTCTAGAATAGTCTTGTATTACAAATCTGTTACTGCACTTTTGGCATCTATTGTATCTATTGCACTTTTACCATTTCTAGAATATTTTTATTTATTTTGTCTTTACCTTTTATATTATCTTCATCAAAGTATTTACCTATGTGAATACTAATACAGTTGGATATTCTGACGAAGATAGTATCTATATCTTAGTTTATATTTTTACCATAATATATATTTATCATGTACAAAAATATTATAACTCAAATATATATATAAAGACTCCAATTTCACCTAGAAATTGGCAAGCTTGAACATATATTTTATTAAATAAATAACTTGACCTTTGAAAAACAAATCAACATTGCCTTTTTTGCTTGATCTCATATACCTCAGAATTGTACTAATTTGTATATCTTTAGGAACTTTAGTACACCACATTGGTTCTGTCCATCTAAAGTACTTTCCTGCTACTAGTTCTCTGTCTTTATCTTTCTTCTGAGATAGAAACGATATATGACAAATTGGTGGTGACTGTGAGATTGCGACTTGACGATTTCTGCGATTCACTGAAAATGGAACTTTTGCTAATTACCCTCCTTACGAGACTGAAGAAATGATGACCAATTATATCCCAACAACGATACTTGGAAGAAATTCGATGATTGGTATATATCAAATAGAAGAAGAGGTATCATCTCCATCCAAAGAGAAGGTCCAACCGACAAAGGGAGTGACAGAATGGCTCTGAGAAGAAGAGTGACGAAGACAAAAACGATCATCGTATGGGATCAATAGTCTATAGTAAGAAAGAGAAAAAATTAATGACACTGCTACGACACCCCCATACCGTAACCATACCTCTCCAAGAAAAGAAGAAACCAGGAAAAGCTCACTCACAAACTTATAAAATATTTATTACCAACTACACTGAGCTTTGCGAAAATGTACAAGGCCAGAGACAATGTGCCATACATTCGGGATCATCAAAGGAGTAATGGCGATCCAAAAACTAGGAAAAATTGTTAACGATATCTTTTGTTTCCCTCCTTATACTAACCCATTCCCCACTACCCACTATCAAAGAAACTTTCTTTCCGGTCCACCTTAAAAGAAACCTACCTTCCCTAACATACTGAATGCTATGCACGAAGCCAAAGGTGGATTGCTGTACGCTTGAGAAGCAATGATATGCCACTATGAAAAATTGGCTAGAGAAAAAAAAAAAGATTAAAAGCAACGATGAGTTAATAATGGTTGCCTAGAAGAAAGAGAGAGAGTCTGTTAAGAAACTTACCTTTCTTGAGACGTCATTCCTGACAAATATAATGGAATACTGACAAGTGTTCGTGATGGAATTCGACACTACGACGTGAAACCGAGAGCAGCAACAAAGAGCCCCTTTCCCCTTCCTGAAAGAAAGAAAGGATAACATTAGTTAATTTCAGTCATTCACGAAAAATAAAGAGAAAATGACATCTTACCTGTGGAGCGACGTCGTTCTCAACGAGTACACCAGGATGCCGACGATTATGAAGAAATGTCATGACGTCGCAAGAAACCGTAGACGAGTTCCTAAAGAGAAAAACCATCCATAAGAAGCAATACGGCAAGAAACCGGAAGCAAAAAGAAGAGAAACTTACCTGAGAGAATCCAGTAACCAGGGCCAAAGACGTTGATCGCCTAGGGTCAAGGAGAATCCGCAGATGGCGAATTGGATGTCAAGAGTGAGAGCTATAGAAGAAGAATGGTAAGTAGAATTCAAGAGCCAAGGGAACAAAGAAGTATCACGAACGTATCTGGACCACCCCACGACCGATGAAAGAGAGTACCGCCCTGACAATAGAATATACCAGATCAAGATCTCTACTACCGACTATAAAGAAGACTCTGATGATAACGAGAAAAGAAAGAGAAGATGCAAAAACGGATTGGCGAAATACAAACTATCCAAATAAAACAAGAAACGAAGAAACACTTACTTGTCCATCCCAAGGGATGTTGAGCCTGTGAAAGGAAGCATCTGTCCTAAGACACCATGCCCAATAACCATACTGGGATACTATCACAATCATTGATAAAAGAAAAAAGAAGACCATTACGACCGCACAAAGGCCCCGACCATGACAAAGAGAGACAAAAATGAGTTAGTAAAAGAGTTCTAGAAAAAAAAAAAACTAACTTACCTTGTGAATGTGCTGCCCCAATGATCGTGATGTTGTCACAACCTTCATCACGATTTCGATTATCCTCACCACCCCGAAAAATCATCATATCGAGATGCTGTTACTAAGGATGGGATCCTAAATTATTTAGCATATAAAATTTTGCAGATCAATTATGTCCCTTTTGAAGGGACATAATTATTTATTCATTATTTTAATAGAAACATAATTTCAAAAACACTTGAATCAAGTGTCCTAAATTGCAAAAAACCTTTGTAAGTAGTTTTTTTTTAACCTTATATTTAAAAAAAAACTTTTTTAATAATGAGTGCCATTTGAATTATATCCTCACCTTTAATTTAGAGACCCATCTTTAGCTGTCATGATCACGATCAAAACTACGATCGTACACACAGGGAAGACTTAAGAATGATGATGACGCCACATACTTACAAACAGAAATTAAAACTCACCAGTGGACGATAGCCCTGATGGCTATAGCGCCATCACGATCACAATTATAATCACGATCATAATCGTGTTTCCGGAAAACCCTAGGAAAAGAGAAGAGAAAGAAAGAGAAAAAATAAGACACAAGAGCTTACTGATATGATAGTTCTGACGTTAAGCAGCAGGATACTGTCATAATCATGATCATGATCGGGCCCTGGAGATTACAACACTGCACGAAGGAAAAAGCTCTACAAAACCTAAAAATAATTTAGAAGAGTGACGTGAACAAGAAAAAAATAAGTATATACACATACCCCCCAGCCCCAACAAAACCCCGGAGTACCATAGATCACGATTCTTAGATTGTGATGAACCTGCTGTCCGAAAAAAGATTAAAAAAAAAAAAGCTTAGTGATAATCTTTTAGCAACCAAAGGAAAGAATATCTCTTGCTACATCAACTTAAGACACTGCAAACCATTATATTCGGTGAACAAATAATAGAACCCGACAGGATAAATAAAACAATCTATCTCTGACGAGATACCATCCAATCATCATGACAATATTATGATCTTGACTATAACCATAATCAAGATTGTATTCCCCTTCAAAAAAAAGAACCTAAAGAAAAAAAAAATGTGTGTTAATGGTAACAACCGCAAAAATCTCAGATGATGATACATACCTGACAGGATCTATGACGAATTCGATTGCAGAGAAGTGATCTGCAGATACGAGACCCGGGCAATGATCACACCATGATCAAGTCAAGCATGAAAAAGATCCTACATATAGAAAAAAAGAAGAAAAGAAAGTTAACTACCGTGATAACAACAATATATACTAAGCAGAACTAGAAACCATGTTCACCTTTATTGATATAATTTTTCGCAGATCACATGACTAAGCACGAAGCAAAACTTTATCTTTTTATTATTCCTTACCTTTTCTAATTCCTTTGTCATTCCTTATTATTCCTTTAATCACTCCATATTCTATTAATATAAAGTTATACCCATAGGTGTTTGAGGCTATAGTATTTATGAAATTATTAAAGTGATTGATATTATTTTTCCAATTTATTTATTTAGGTAAACATTTGTTTTAAATTATATTAAAATTTTATTACTTTA
>CAJVPV010000373.1:0-22972 GCA_910591835.1 Acaulospora morrowiae | reverse complement strand
ATCTTAGAGCTAAACTATGTCTATTGCAGAACATCCATTAACAAGTTATTTTTAGATTTGTACGTGATCCTTGAATAGTGATTGGCTTGAACTTTGGACTGGTTGATTTATAAGTAGCAAGAAATATAAACAAGACATATAACTTCCACATGCCCTATCTCATACAATATAAAACCTGATGATGCAATTGGATACAATGAAAGGAGAAGGTGATAAGGTATTCTTTTTGTCAAGAAGCATTATGGTGATCCCCTTTCCCTCTTGGACTGGTTTCTTTTCTCTTCAAGATCAAAAGAAGTCTTATTTCAATCCAGTAAGAAGCTTCTTCTGTTGTTAATTATTCTGAGAAGGCAGCAAACATTAGTGTAAGTCTTGTCTCAAGCAATAATTCCTCCAAGAGGTATAAGACTGGTTTCAAGCAGTATATCAGTCTTGTAATAAGTACCTTGAACATTTTTGGTCAGCAAGAGAATAATGGAAATTAAATAGTTTGTCCAGCTGTAGGTGTGGTAAAGGATTTATCCTGATAGACCAAAGTTGATATTGGAGTGTTTTTTATTTACCAGAACAAACTCTTCATCTATCCTTTTCACTCCCTTTTCTTTTTCCTTAAAAAATAAAAAAATTTTTTACCTCTTAAGACCACAGGTTCATGCAGGGGTGATAGCCTAAATGTAGGCTGGCAATGATTTTTCTCAGAATCAAGAAGCAATCTTGGAAAAGAAACGACTTATCATTCCCCATGATTATGCTTAGAGAGTTAAGATTTGGAAAGTCTAAGATAGTTAATATCACACAGTAATAGCTTAATGAACCAATTCCCTTGTAGTGAAATAGTTAGTAAATAGCTAAACCATGTGGGCAATACGATGGTCTTAGTATTAAGGATTCAAGGATCACGTACAAATCTAAAAATAACTTGTTAATGGATGTTCTGCAATAGACATAGTTTAGCTCTAAGATAAAACCTTAGGGTTCCATGTATTATTGTTTTATTTATATTTAAAGATTAATAAACACAGTGATTGCAGTCTGATTAGAGGCAAAAAAAAAAATTAATAAAATATTGCCTGATTTATATTTATAAAAAAAAAACAATATATTGTATAATAGTATAAATATACAGTATTTATAAATTTTAAATAAACAATATATATTTATCAAATAATAAAAAACATATAATCTTTGTATAATATTATGAATCATACTATTACATCAAATATACTTAAAATTATTTGAGTTAACTAATAATAATATCAAGTTATATATTAAGTAGTATTAAAAAATTTGTTTCATTTGTTATTAAGTCCATAATGTATCACTCATATTTAGCTGTTAACAAAATAATAGTTGAGATATAATTACTACATAGAAAAGATATTGATGCAAAGTAATGAGCAAAATATCTAATATGTTGAACGGAATTTTGCAATTTTTTTATATTGTTGTGGGGCGCAGTAACATGTCACATACTGTTGGGAAAATTTACACAAAGTAGAAATAGCGGAGAATGTAAACATGTAAACAATAGGCGCATGTATAAATAATATATGCATGATCCAGTAGCATTTAAACAGGTTGGAGAATATCAGTGATAAACAATAAAGTTTAAGAACAATTCTTACCTTGTTTTCTTGTGTGACAAGAGTACTTGTAACTTGTACTAAGCGACTAAGAGAGAGAACCGAAGTTTACCTAAGGGAATTGGCATTGGAAGGGTTCTGGGTTAATTGATAGAGAAGTTAAAGTCAAGGCTGACCAAATCAAAGACACGCCTAAGAGTTTGAAGAAGTGATCACACCGAACTTATCTTTGATTTAAAAATAACTTTTTTTAATCGTGGTTTCTGTAATTTAGCTTGGTATATATTTTAAACTATTTTAATAATTTATTTAAAATTTTATAACAAAGTCACAAGTTTTCTAGTTAAGTACAGAAGATAATGAAAAAAAAGCCTCCATTTAGAACATTACAATAATACCTCATTTAATTTAATTTAAAAAACTATCCTTTATTTACGGTTTACTATTACAAATAATCAAATAATCTATCCCTGTCAAACATCATGGTGTGAGTAAGAGTTTTGTGTGAGTAAGAGTTTTGAACATCATGGTGTGAGTAAGAGTTTTGAACATCATGAAAGATATTTATATCTCGGTAAAAAAATTTTTCATCAGCTGAAAAATTTTCTAAAAAGTAAAACCGTAGTTATAATTAGTTGTTATTAAGAAAATTCGAATTATCCAAGTCAATTAAACTCGAGTCTGTAATAACAAGTTTTAAAATTAAATCTTGTTAATAAAAGCTAAAAGGTAATGAACGTTATACTGTGCTATATTCTGTATATTCACCTTCATTATCATTCGATAGAATTTCAAGTGCTTTCTCAAAATTAGGAGCATTAGTTGGTTGTGATAAGTTAGAAAAATTCAAAAGTCTACTAGTATAAATAGCATTTGGATGTGTTTTATAATTAAGTCCCAAGAAGTTACTATTTAACGATTCTTTAGAAACTTCATTTTCGTAATCTCTAACTTGTTCCTTAAAATCCGAAGGTTCATCATTTTCGATAACATCGGCCCAATCGTCTATAATGTACCATATCTCCCTAGCATTTGGTCGGTTCGATGGCCTCGCATCCTAAAATTGCGTTATTAATCAAACTAAAGATTTTGGAGTCTTGAATGGAATTTTTGGACGTAAGCCTTGACAGATTCGTATAGCAAGATCTTTATCATGAGGAATATTATAGTAAGGAGGAAATCCTGTGATTATTTCATATGCTACGATTCCAAATAAATAAATATCTGCTGCTGGTGTGTAAACATGACCACACAAGACTTCGGGTGCCATGTATGGAAGAATTCCATAAATTTCTTGACGAGTCGAGTTTTCATTAGTTGATTTACAAAGACCTAGATCCGAAATTCTTAGATCTAATCTAAAGTTATACAAAAGATTTCCAGGGTGAAGGTCTCTATGAACTAAATTCTTATCGTGCATTAGAATTACACTAAACTAGACGAAATATCTCTCAATGAATTTAATTTTAATTTTAAATCCATCTTGTAAAAATTTTTGTTCGAGTAATTCCTAAGGCTACCATTTTCTTGAAAATCAATAACCATCATGTAGTGTAATGACTCGGGTTGTTGCGTTATTCCATAACACGAGACAAATCCACCATACCACAGAATAGAATGTTTCTCAATCTAATATAAAGTAAATTATATTAACAATAAAATAGGTAAAAAGGTTTAATATTCTTTACTTCATTTATAAGAACGTCAACTGAGCTAAGCTTATCCAAGCTTTTTAACGCTACTTTCTCTAACCCACATCTTATTGACATCCCATTTTTCAATACTACCATCCTTCCATGTCGCAGAATACACAATTCCATATCCTCCTCTAGCAATATATTTGACATCTTGAAATTGTGTATATGGTATCCATTCTAATATCTCCCTTCGATGCATAGCTCAAAACTGAGACTTTGTATAAATTAGTCAAATTTTTTATCTCCACTCGTCCATTTGTCAAAATCTTGTCGAAAGTGAATTTTATATGAATAGCACCATCTCTGATTTTTTTCGCATTCAAAACAAAACATATTTGACATCTTAAACTAGAATTTTACTACTGAAGTAAAATATTATGGCATTGATGATGCACGGACACAAAATACAACTTTATTTAATTTAATTTGTTGTTTGGTAGACAGGATTCAATATAGTATACAGTATGTTACATTTTAAAATCCGAAAATTTTTAATAAGAAAACATTGGAATATAAGAAGCCAAATTAAGTTTAAATACTGAATACATAAAATAATAAGAAAATTAATATCTGTAGCTTAAAGGCTGTATGTAATACCCAAAGAAATAAAAAAAAATTTATTTCTTCAAAAAATTAATTACAGCATTAAAAGGTAGAATATTTGTGGATCAAGGACACCCAAAGTATTAAAGAAATTCATAAAAAGAACAAATATAGCTTTCTCAATCAGTTATGAAAATATAAGCAAGCTAAGAAAGATGTGTATAACAAAATATACTCACAATAAATACAAATTCCAAAAAACAACAAAGTTTTGTAATCAAGATTCTTTTTTTCAATTAGAATGCTAGTTATAAAATTATTAAAGTGGATATAGAGTTTTTGTAAATAACTATAAAAAAATTTTTAATAGTATAAGTTATAAAAAAAGATCTTTCAATTAAAACTTAATACTTATAGCAAAGCAAATATAAATGCAAATAAAAAAACAAATAATTATCTTAACTATAATTGAAAAAGAATTTGTATTATATCAAAATAGTTATAAGTTTTTATATCTTAATTTTCAACTTTATTAATTTAAATATTATCAATATAAAGCTTTTTTGTAAGAAAAAACTTATAGTAAATTTATGTTTAAATAGTTTTAATATTTTTTAAAATAAGAAAAAATTATAAATAATTCATTTAATGAAAGTCTCATAATTAATACCTATTTGCAATAAAAATTAAGAAAAATTTAATTTAATAAAATAAAAATTATATTTATTATATAACAATTTAATTATTATTATTATTATAAAAATTTTGATTTATTTGTTATATAAATTTATTTTTGATTTATAGGTTTATAGTATAATGATTAATGTTTTACAAGTCAGATTACAAGATACTAGTTCAATTCCAAGTAAAGGCAGTTAAATAAAACTTATACAATATTTGAATTTATAACCTATTAAATATTGTTTCTTATATAAAGTTATTTTATTAATTTAACAAATATTAAGATTATGATCTTTTTAATAAGATGTAATAATATAATAACTATCCAAAAAATATTACAATAATTGTTAAACAAGTTGAAACATATTTATACATTTGGAAATATAAATTAGGTTATACTTCATCTTATCCAATTTCAAGTTGCTAACCTTCTTTTTCTTGTTAATAATCAAATAAGAAATTTTGAAAAAAAACACTGTATTAATACTAATATATGGTCCTTTTTATAAAAATTGAATACTTTTATAATTTATAGAAATTGCATTCTGCTTGGTATTTATATTTTTAAATTTGATAATTAAAGTTAATCAATAAGTTTAACTATAGCTATATAAACAAAAAGGTAAGATATAATAAGTATTTTATATAAGATGACTAATGATTAATAAATAATAATATATATATACAATTGAGCTAATAGATTAGGTAATTTAAATTAATAATAGGACTTTCACTTTCTAAATAAGTTTTTTCAAATATGTGTAATTCATTTTAAAAGTGTAAAGCATATTGCTATATATAACATTAGATAAACTAGTAGTTAAAATATTATAGAGAATATTTGATATATTCTAGTTGTAAATATTCTAAAAATATGCAATAAAAATCCATATCTAATACTATTCTACTATTAAAAAAATAATTATTATTATTATTTTTATATTATTGATTTAATATATAAATATAAAAAAAACATCTTTAATATATCTTTTCTAAATATACTTACTATACTTTACTTTTTTAAATGCATGGTTAGGCTTAATATCAAATATTATATTTATATATGGGTATTGAAAATTTCTTTCTTTACATATATTTCTTTAAAAGAATTTGTTGTATATGATTTTTTATTGGATAATTAAAATTTTTTTAAATATATTTTCTGTTGATTTTTTTTATTGATCTAAAAAACAAAAAAAAATTATTTTAATTTTTTAATGATACTGATTTTCAAAAAATAACAAATAAACAATAATTTTTGTTTTTTTATTTAAGAAAATAATAATAATAATATATTTATAGTATATTCTTTCTTTCTAATACAAATATACAGTATATGTATTATTTTTTATAAATTTAATTCATTTGTATTAAAAAAATAAATAAATCATATTTTATATATTTCTTGTTACATAATATAAAATTTGAATAAGTAATTTTTTGTTCTTTAATATGAAGAGCAACGCAACGCGTATAGGTTAAGCACAAGGTAAATTTTTTTTGTTTACATGTATTGATTTGGGTGATAGACTCGTCGATACATTGCTAAGATGTTATTATTTAAGAATATGGAACTTTATTTAAAAAAAATTACTTATATCACGTAATTATACAATATAACAAAAAAATTTTTATACAAATTAGAAATACATTTATTTATTACAATTGCAGTAGTATATTCAAGTTAAAATCAAAGCCATCTACTTTTTTATTCGCTATCAAACCTAACAGGCTCTTTGCCCTTATTTTTTCTTATCGATCCACTGGACTCGGATGGATTATTTCTTGCGGTAGATGCAGATGAACCCGTGCGTGTGTGCAGACTGGTAGCCACTGACGTCTGTTTTTTCATTGTCAACTAAAGAACAAACCAAATTAATATAATGTTATTCATTCACAATATCACAAATTTATATCTTACATTAATTTTATCCATCGTAAATTTATAAGCCTCATAGGTATGTTCCACCAGTAGAGACATGGGGAGCGTATCTACCAACTCTTCTTCAATAGTAGGCGGCCACAAACTCAACGTCATATCTGTTAGATACGTGTACAACGGATGATTCTCCTTATTACTCTCCATTGATAAGAATCTTTGCATGAATCGTTTAAGAGCAGTCGCAAAAGCATCGGCTGGTAATTTTTGTATTTGATTTGTTTTTTGTTCAAAATCAACTGCTTCTACAATTTCATCCTCCAAACTACTGTTCAAGGCGACTCTAAATTTCTCCGGAATATATTTAATGGCCATATTTGCCACCTGATCTTCGACTAACTCGTACAATGCTACGACGTGTTTTAGTTTCAAGTCTACGTCCAATAGATTCTTGTATTCTGTGTCTTCTATTAAGTTTGATAGTTTCATCCATTGATCTATAAAATCTTTTATTAAAATTTCTCCATCTCCAACTGATGTCCTCTTAACAAAACAGAGAAGAATTTCCAAGAATGAAAAAAGTTCTGATGCATTGTCCATCGAGTAATTGACTAATGTCGGTTGTTGATACGAATTAACGGATACACCAGTGATAATGGAAATCTTATCAGCTGGAATTGCTTCTTGCGGAATCAAACCCTTGATATCTCCCAAGATTCTCATAGAACCTTGGAATAATTCCATATGATACGGGAAGGGATCCATGTATAATTGTTGCTCGGTACCTTCGATATGAATTTTTTCGGAAACAAGTTGTTTTGCTAGTTTCGATTCAATTACTAATAAGTCAAAGATAATATCCTGTCCACGTCCAATTTCAAGGTTGTGTTGACAATACTGAAGAATTGATTCGTTCCAAGTGTAGTTAATGAAATTTTGCTCTTGTAAAAGGTCGATCTTTTTGGACTGCATGTAGTATGGATTAGCAAAAACTGTTTGAGGTTCTGGATTGTTAGATGACGAAGAGACTGTCTCATCTGCACTCCAAGATGACTCTTGCAAGAATCTAAGTGATCGACATGTCCCAGCAGGAATATCCATCACCTCTTGCAAGAAATTATTTTGCAAATTGACCAAATATTCTAAAATTGCGCACAAGTAAATTCCCGTGTCTCTTCCTTCCATCAAACCAAAAACTATTGGGCTGTCTATGTTCATTTTCGGTTTTTCTTCAGGTAATGTGTGACATTGATACCTGGTTACGTGTCCAATTATTAGATTCCAGGATTTTTCAAACTCATTGAAAGCCGAGGTCAAGGTTTCAAGCGTTTCTTGCGATTGACCGATACTCGTTTCTTCATCTATAAAATCTCTGAAGGTTTTTCGTTCCGCTTCTTTTCTACTTAGCCGGTATCCAAGTCGAGAAGACAAAATTTGAACAAATTTCACAATGGGATAAAGGTGTTTTATGTATGGAAGATTTTTGAAATTCTTGAAATAAACAGAAAGGAATGGAAAATCTTTCTTATTTGATTCAATATCCCTAAAGTAAAAAGCCCTGAAACTTTCGAAACTGATGACCCCAATTGTTCTCCATAATCTATTTAACAATTCATTAAGTTATTGGCTTAATTATTATAAATATACTCGCAAACAGAAGGATTATTATTTTACCTTGGTAAGTACTCTTGACAATATTGGTCGTCCATAGCAAATGTTTGATTGATCTCACCATCAATGAGATTACCAATAACCTGAGCTTCGTTCAGCGCTTGATCCAGCCGAGTTCGGAAATTTGTTGCTGTTTCAGTAATATTCTTAATTTGTGGTGTAATATAGGTTGAGGTAAATTGCTCTTCCCAGACCTCTCTTGAGATCGGCGTGTTCAGAACAATTGGATACTTGAATGGCATTTTGGTCATTAAATTGACAATAGAATGAATTATCAATGCTAAATGTTCATCAGAGGCGTCAAGAATTTTTTTGAGAATGTTCCAGTCGTTTTGGATATGTTCCATGCAATATTTCTCGGCGTTGTCAGTGTTGTTGTTGTTTTTCTTCATGAATGCTATTAAAATCGAAGGTTCGGATGCCGCAATGATTGCATGAACAAACAAGTGCAGTATTCTGTAAGACGCTGGCGACATTCTTCGAACGCTGTAAGTAATATCGTTGTTTACTGGTTCACCAATGTATCCAGATTGGTCTTTAGCAGAAATTGCATTAATAGGCGCCTGATCGATACGAGTGTTACCTACCAACGATGCAACATTTAAGTTAATTGCGCGAAAAAAATTATAATAATAAAATAAAAAGAGTTCTCAAATGATCAGGATTTTACCTGCGGCGACATGATACTTGGTGCCTCCAATTTTATTTTTGCACTCGGGGCACGTGCTTTCAACCACGGCTCCACCACAATTAGCTATCACGTATTTAAATCCGCATTTACATGAATATCTATAAAATTCGGATAAGATTCAGTGCAAAATACAATATAACTCAAAGGACGCCAACAAGAAATTATTAATTTCACCTGGTAACTCCTCCGTCAGCAACAGCATTAAATAACATTGACTCCATATCCGATTGACATGCCAAGATGAACTCCTCCTGACTACCTTGTAAGTTGTGCAGGTATCCTGTCAATGTCGACGTGCCCGCCGGTAGTGATGCGTGCGATCCGATAATGTACGCTAATACAGACTTCACAATTAACTCTCCACCACTGACCCCGGTATCAATTTTAAACAGAAAATGATCGTTCAACAAAACTCGCTTAAAATTCTGCTTATAGACATCCGGAAGACTCTTTATCGACTCGATCTCTTCGATTAAATACTCGGAAACTTGATCGTCCGGCTCATGCCATTTTCGCGAGGACCGCATGAAATGTAAATTTACTACGGCTATTCCAAACACTGATAAACGCACGTCAATCATATCATCCTCTTTTAGCTGCTGAATGATTTGGGCAAGAGGAGCCTTGTTATTAACATTATAGAAATTGGAGAAGGCCTTTTCGGTTTCGGCATGGTTATCAATTGACCAATACGGATTGAATGGTAATCGACCTTGATCATTATTCTCCCACTTGAAATCATTAAACCTTTTGAAATGAACGATAAAATTTTTGTAAGATATTTTTTACAGCAAATCCGGTTAATTAAATAGTTACCATGGCAAATTTTCGGATTGTGTTTCACAGAATCGCCTTATTTCATCACTAGCAAATCCTCGCCGCCGTAAATCTCGAAGGAAATAGATTTTAAGTGAATGTATCAGTGGATGTGACAGATTCATCGAATTATTTATGTTGAGAAGTAGCTGATTTCCGTTAGACTCCACAACCGGAAAATCTATGGATTCATTAAGATTATCTTTTACAACTGAATCCCATAATATTCGGGTGAATTCTTTAAGATAAGCGATTGATGTAATTCTCTGCAACGGTTGCACCTCAGCATTTTCCAATGCATTAATGGCATGATCATAGAAAGGAGCCATTTGAATTAAATTCGTTCCTGCGAAGAATCCTTGTTGAATTACATCGCAGCACAATGATGCCATTGGTGAATTCAGTTCAGTGAGTTTGATACTGTTATTAATTATATCAAGTCTAGGCGAAAGCTTTAAAATGACTGTTGGTTGGGTAATGAGCATCTTGAATGTATTTGCGCTAATAGACTCTTCGGTATTAAAAATTTTAAGCATTATTACTCTCATCAATGGAAATGGTTGGCGCGCAAATAATCTCTTATAGAGATTGAGACGCACATGTGAATCAACGGGTATTAAATCCAAACATCTTAGTATGAATGACCTTTGGGCAGCGAAATTTTCGTCATTCAAGGGGATCTTGTCAAACATGCCCAATATAATGTCCACGAAACCAGCCGAGAGCATCTCACTAGGACTTCCGCTTAGTCCAAGCTGTACAATTTTTTTGAAGTTTGGACGTGAGAATGCTCTGGTGATGAGCAGATCATTGCAGAACTTCAATATCTGAAGTGATGGCAATCTAGAGGATCCAAAAATCTTTTGGCTTAACATAATTATTTTTCCAACTTCATGTCTCCATTGATCAATTTCCGAAGAATGAATTTCGGTGCCTCCTGATCCATCGCCAATTCTCTGCAACATTAGTTTGGAAGCCTCGTCCACCAGGAATTGTTCAAATACAGAATCTTTGGTTGCTTCAGTCCCATTAATTTGCTTAAGAATCGATGGAACCATTTGTGCCAGTTGGAGCTCCGCAAGAATTGAATTTCCGTGTTTCCACCAATACGTGTGCAGAATCACAGGATTCAATACTTTCTCTGATCCGAGTCTTCGGGTAAATATAAATTCAAGAATATCTGGATCCTTGTTTCCTGGCTCATTATAAGCAATGACTGACACAAAATCTTTGAAATAAAGTTCTGGTGCCTGATCAATGGGCGATGACTTGAAGGTAGGAATCATGTTGATAATATTTTTGGTGAATTCTTTGATATGATTCTCTATCACGTATTGATGGATTTCTCCAGTAGCGGAATTGACGTTAGTAGGATCATTGCTGAGCATACTAACTTCCTCGACATAAAGAGTTTTAAAATTATCAATCTGCTTCATGAAGTAATAAGAAAATGGAAACTTGAGATCATAAATTCCTGGTGGCATAGCATAATTATCAGGAGATGGCTCTGGTAATTCCTCAATATTTACGATCTTGGTATCATTAAACATTTTAAACCAGAAATCAAGTAGATCATTGACTTTTCCTGACTCAGTTTGTTTATCAAGATAGAAGAATGTTCGGGTAGCCGATATTCTCTCAAGGGCACATAAAACTCTTGCGATTGGCTTTCTGACAAAAGATCGAATATATGCTTGCAACGCCATAGAGAAAGAAGAATATGGATATAATAAATTCTTGCTGGATGCTACATTGTATTGCCAATTATCCGATGAATGTTCTTGAAGCCATACTTGCGCTTGTTGTTTGATGCATTCAATCAACTTCGGATGGTTATAGATCTGTGCATTCAGGACTCTATAAAGATAACATATAGTAGTTTAAACGCAGCGCTTAAGAGAATTACAAAAGGCAATAATAATCAACTTACTTGATATGCTCAATAGATCTATAGTTTGAAGGATACTTCATGCACAACAAACACCAAAGCAACTCTTGTTCTAGGATTTCTTCGAATGGATATGCAGTATTTATGACATCACACAAGCTTCCTTCCAAAAGCATTGAGAGTGACTTCTCCTGTGGTACCAATGTCTCAATAGTTACTTGGTCCCATCCACACATGAAATTAAAAGAGGCCAAAGAATTTTCTTGTTCACGGTGAATATGTAATACGATACAAGCATGCTTAGTTTGCACATCCACATCCAGCCTTTGTTTGCTTTTCATTAAAAATTCGTTACGGAATTGTTCGATAATGAATTTGGCCAACTTAATACATCCGGCGTTTACCGTGGTAACGTCGCATTGAAGGATTAACATTTGACAAGCGGATTCCAACCAGAAATGCTTCACTCGATTTTGAAGTTGAGATTCGGTTTTGAAAGTTGAAAGTTTATCCACCTGACAACTAACGATATCTTGTAAGCATGCCTTAATGTCCGTGTTTATATTTGAAAATGTGTTGATAATAACTTGATGTCCATCTGGTTTATTTGTAGTGGCCATCGGATCGTTTAACAATGCTTTGAAATAGTCAGAAATGCTACCGTGATGTTGGACTTTAAAGTAAACATTCTTCCAATGAATCTTTTCGTCATTACTTAGTGACGATTTCTCAGCCCGAATAATCCCATCCGAAGAAGCTATAGCAACCAACTTTTCTTTGCACTTCTCAAGAATTGCATTCTCGTCGTCATCCGGATAACTCTTGGTTAAATCAATCACCAAACTCTGCAAACTTTCGTCCGGATCAAATCCAATAAAAAGATCTTTCAATGTAAATCTTGCATTTTCGCCATACATGACTCTTGCGGAGACAGAAGACATTTGATTGGCCCACTCTGTTAATTGTTGAACCATCCTACTTTGATTATCAGAAAGTGTATCGTTGATAGTCATTTTTTGTTTTTCAAATCGATTGAGGAGTGGTGGATCGGCGCTCTCAAGTTTCTTTTCATCCAATACCAAAATACATCTGAAGGTCTTTGCGACATAACTAGTGCAATTGATAAAAAAGAACATTAGCATCATAGGACCCAAAGGAGACTTGATTAATAATTAATGCTTACAGCATAGGATTTGCATATGCACCAAGAGCCACTCTTGTATAATATTTTGGATCATCTGCACTACCAACAACTATATAATTCTGATTCCACAAATCATAAAGACTTCCTAAAATTTAATAGCAATAACAAGATTAAGCATATATAGTACACGTGTTTAATAATCATTAATAAATTACCATAAATTATTTCTAGATCCGTTAAAATTAAAGGTCTCCCTGCTTCAACACACATCTACATAAAGCAATCAATTAAAAAACAATCGCGAACAATTTAGGAAGTAAACTATTAATAATAAAAAATTGGATCAAGACATACCATGATTCGGCTTAATACACTGTAAGAATAGTCATCTTGGTCGTCAGGAAATTGTGATCCCAAAATAACAACAGGATCCAAACCCTTCTTTCGCAACTGATATGTCAGTAAGTTTACGATAGAGTCACTCTTGCCGATTACCATCAGGTGTCTTGCTCCTTCATCATCCAAATTAGCATTAATAAGATTTTCAACGGGTATCGACTTATAGGTCCAATGACGGGAATTATTGAAAGTGCGCAAAACTTCTCCAAAGAATTCTTCACATAATCTCGCGTTCTGATCCGTACCACCGAAGTTACGAACTAATGCCATTTGAATATTTTCGGGTGTCATATCCCCGAGTGATAAACTTTTAACAAGGGCATAATAATCTCGAAGACCATGAAAGTTAGGAAGCGCTTGGCCGTGTTTCTCGTATTCAGAATACGCTTTGGCTAATGGTTGAAGAGACGCTTTTGTCACTTGAGTACTTGACTCGGAGTGTAATAAACGGACAGCCGTGTCCACAAGATCTTCAAGGTCGAACTTCGGTCTAAATGCGAAAACAAAAAAAAAAAATTCGAATGGGTCGGTGAAGGATTCAATAAACCGAAAAACATTATAGAATTCGGAAACAGTTTACCTTTGTACTAACAAAGCTCTACTACTTTTACTGTTATCTAGTCTCCAATTAGAAATACCCACAACCGATACCGAAGGACCATCAGATGGATAACTTGGTTCAAGCAAAGAATGAAGCACTTTCAAAGGATTAAATGGACTGGTTTCCGCAAGACCAACTACAAGTTTGTGTAAAGAAATCTTATGTTAAAGATGACTATAAACTTATAATTTCAAAACTAGAGAAAAATATACCCTCGTCAAGCAAAACGACGCTGACAACAGGAAATTCATTAGAACTTGTTTCTTGGTAATTCACAGCCTTCTGGAAAACCTTGAGAATACCATCCGATGTTGATGACGATGAACCTTGATGAGGAATAAGATAAACCTATCATAATGGAATTGACCGTTAGTACCGTAACTCAAGAATATAGCAATGTTATTAAAAGATAACATGCCTGTGGGAGACTTCGAAAATATTCATCATTGGAGTCAGAACCACGGAGATTTTGACTCACAAGTCTAATGGCTAAAGATTTTGAAGAACTATAATAGGAAAAAAAATTTTTTTTTGTTTTTTATTAACCAAAAATCACAAAAAATTCCATTTCCAAACTTAAACATAACCTCTTTCCATTACACACCCAGGTGCTCCGATAATGAAGACCGGAATTTTGGTAAGAATACAGATAATCATGACCAAAACGTTTTCCAATAATGCCTCATTCTTGGCCGTATTTGGTGGGCACGTCATCCTATTCACATAATCTTCTTGCTCTTGTCGAATGACGATGTTGAATGTTGCTTCATCAATAAATGTTCCATGTTTCTTCAAAATTTCACACATCCTCATTCTATATTTCCTTCTTAAAATTTGATCATACAATCTAGATTGATAGCACAATCCCAGTGCCAAAATGTAACTTCTCCTTGGCAAAGTTAGTTCACCATGTGGAGGATACCTTGGTCCATTTTTACGGGGCGGTCGATTTCTCAAACTTTTCCAGAAGAATTCGACAAGTGTGATAGCTCTCTTTACATCACGTAAACTAACACTGTAGGGTTCTTCAACTTTACGAATAAATTGTTGAGACTCAAATAAAAGTTCAGATAAAACTTGATGCGACAAATCTCCCAAGGAAGACACCATGATGGAAATATACTTTTTCTCCTCCTTTGGTTGTAAAACACCATAATCCCAAACGTAATCAAGAATTTGGTCAGGGAGGGGTTTTACCTGATAGACAAGATTACTTTGCTCCTCATATCTCTTGATCTCTTTTGTTCGCAGGCCGACTTCGGTTTGAGCTTTCGTACGAATGCGATACGGGTTGCATGCCGCGAATAATCGTATATTAGAATGTATCTCTTTTCCGAGAAGCATCCTGTGAGCAATCAGATCGGCTAGAAGACCGATATGATTACACGTGTTAATCTCATCAAAGAATAGCCAAATTTCTTTCTCTTCGGCCTTTTCCTGAGCGTCTTTCATGAATTGCAAAATTGCAGCTTCGGTGATACCCGCATGGAGGTTCAGCGGATGAAACTCAGCCTCTACAACTCTGGCCAAGAATCCAATTAAGCTTGTCTATATAAAAGGGTATCGATAGATAGTTAGCGATTTACACAATAACATTCAACAAATTTGCCTGGAACAAACTTCACCTTTCCGCATCCTGCCTCTCCGCAAACAATAACCGGAATGTTTGCACGTGCCCTTAACAAAATTAAGGCCATCTTCAACAAGTTATCAGCTGACAACGCGTATTGCGGATAATTGATGTCATGTGTGGTTCTTCTAGCAATGCATTCCAGCTTTGCCAACAAAGTTTCGATTTCCATCTTATTATAATCTTCTAATTCCCATTTCTTTTCGCCAATATATTGACTTTTCAGCAAAACCCTGACATTATTTGGAACCTTATTCTTATCTCGGTACAAGGCGCAAATGGAGTCTGGCGTTTGTGATAAAAAGAAAACCAATAAATGATTTGAGTCATCCCACTGCACTATGGTACCCAACCGATCATTTCCATCCAATCTAGTAGACTCTATTTGTGCTGCTTTTGTCTTTATTGATCTGGTTGCGAAATCCTTGGAGACCTGGAGTAGAGTCTCGAGAAGAGTTTTTCTGATGGTTGTATCCATCACCATTAATCTCAGATTTTCTACTTCAAAAAATGAACTTGATGACAAACGAACCAATTGATCAGCTAATACGTTGATAAATATCTCTACAAATCTAAATGAAGATATATCGTCCGAATTCTCATCAAAAAAATATTTTGACAGGAGTTGTTGACACCTTTGGGGACTCAAAGATTGCAACGAATCTTCAATGAATGTTATGTCTTTATCATCAAGCGACGCTTGTTCATAGGCATCTAAGTAATGGCAAACAACTTGAACTGGACTGTTGAGCTCTCGAGAGATCACTAAATTCTTTATGTCCCACTTCAGGTGAATATTCTCAAGATTTTCAGCCATGGGCAGAGATTTCAGTAAATTCTGATTGATGGTAGATGCAACCTCAATAAAAATAGGTGTGTTCGGTAGGCAAGCGATGTCCATATTACTTGACACCATGTTCAATGTTAATAGTTCGAATAAAAACATATTGACATCTAGCGGATAATCTGCAGAGACTATATTTATGTGTAAACTCTCGATAGGTCTGATCTTAAATTCTTTCAATCGATGAGCGAGTGTGCCGAAATCAACTTCATCACTAATCAAAAAACTACGAGGAATTTTGTGTTTCCCAAAACTGATTTGTCTAATATATTCGGTTTTTCCTTGTCCGGATAGATCTGATGAGACGCATAATGCATTAGGACACAATTCCCGATAGATCTCTTTCATAGCTTTAATACCAAGACCAGAAGTCGCGTGGACATCTTGACTAAATTGATCTAAAATGTGATGATGCATTCCAGTTTCTCGACAGCATATGAGAGCTAAAAAATAGTCGGGTTGCGTTTCTCGCATCTTTCGAATGTTATTGACAAGGTTGTATTGCAGCTCAAAATCGAGTAGCTCTAAATTCGCAATACAGAACAAATGATTATCATATCCATTTTTCACGGCGAAGAAACAACGTTTGATAAAAATTGCAAGTTCTTCCATGGTTGTTAGTGCGGTGCATATGAGTAGTTGCCACGGTTGAGGATATGATCCATGGTTAGCATATAATGACATTATAATGTTCGGAACGAGAGCTTTATCACCGCATGCAGCTACGAATAATTTTCCACAATAAACAATATCTGATGCTATACGACCTCCTTTGGATTTGACCTTGTGCAATCGTCTTGGAACTTTCTCGAAGATATTTTTCAACTTGGTTCCTATTTGACAAAGAATTTGATAATAACCTTGTTTTTGCAAGGACTCGGCATACTGGTGAGATCTTTCAGGTAAAGTAGCGTCATTATTTACAAATCTGATGAGTGTGTTACACTCTTCGTCGCTTGCCTGCTCATCGTAGATGAAGTAGTCATAAAATGCCAGGATATGTCGAGCCGGGAAAAACGTCAAATAATAATGCTGCTCTTGAGCTTTGTTCACAATATCCTCCCTGAGAAGATAGTATTATGAATCAATGAAACCCAAAGATAATTGACAAAATAAATGAAAGAAAAAAACATACCATTGCTTGAGTTGTTCCTTTAACTCTCGCTCAAGTTGTTGTAATTCCACAGTCCCTTTAACGGCACTTCTAAAATCGCGATAGCCAAAATGCCCCATCATTATCAATTTAGATGCAATGTTTAATACTCCTTGCGCCAAGTCTACTTGAACCACAAACTCATCCATGATGTCTTTTGAAACATCTTGCATCACAGATCCACCAACGGTAGCCATTGCCAAATCCACTGCAGCTCCAGGTTTGGCAATTAGTAGAGCACGTCCGCGAAGATCAAGCAAATCGCCTAAACTGTAAGGCTTGGTTTCGGTGTTTGATGGATATGTTAAAGAGACAGAGCAATTATCATTCTTTTTTGTCCTTTGAAATGTATATGTGCCTTTCTTTACTGCATTTTTAATCTTCTCCTTTGTTACCTCTCCACGATTCGATATATTATTATACATGTTTTGTAATGCCATATTACTACTGTTACACAAAGCAATCTTACTGCCTAAAGACGGATTTGCGTCAGTGATGCCACGCAGTTCGTTCAAAAATTCCTTGAGTGATAGTTTCTCTGCATGGTTAAGTAATGGTAGTAAAAATTGTTTAACTTGGATGAGGGAAGACACAGTGTCTTCCTGAATAAGTCTCTCGTCAGAATCATCTACTCCATTAATTAAATTTTTAATATCATGTTCGGCTACACTTCGAAGGAATATAATGAAATCACTGGCAATCGATAACTCTTTAATCAATTCCCAACAATTTTCATCGATCTTCGAAAGATGCTTATTATAAATTTCAAAGAAGTCTACCAATCGTCCCAACCACAAATAACCATTCTCGAGAACTAATGTTAATCTTTCGAGCCAATCATCAGTCGTGTGAGTGACTTTAAACATAGCCGCAACTGCTGATAATTGTCGAAGTCTTTCGACCTGTCTTGGAACTTGAGATAAGTAACTTAGGGTCTTCATTAATTTTGCATTTCTTTCCACTTTAACATAATTATCCATCATATCAAGCTCTAAAGCAACATTTGCAACATTCTTCCATAAGAAACTATCATCAGAACACTTGAGCTTTTCCCATTCGGCATAATTCTGACATAATTCCCCGTAATTGTTAAAGACCTCTTCTATGAGATTTTGTGCTACCTCCTCGACAGTCATGTCGCCCTCTTGTACTTGAATTTTGGAGTCAAATATATTTCGGAATGTTTGAGACTTTGAGAATTTATAAGCCTTTTTTGCTGATGATTCAATTTTCCCGTAAAAGTTCCAATGATTGTCATCCTGGGTTTGTTTGAGTGTAGTGTTTTTTAACTCCTTCATCTGTTGACCAAGTTCATCGAGATAGACCTGAACATCTTTAACTTTCGCATGTGGGCAAAATTGAGTGAAAAATATTCGAAGCTGATCTAACCTTTGTTCATAATCAGAACATTGTTTACGTAATTTGTTGATGTCATCTTCAGTGAATAGAACTGGTCTCGCTTGTTCGGTTCTAGTAATAGTGGAATCAAAAAAGAGAAGCAATTTCTCATTTTCATATTTGAGGAGCTCCTGCAGACATTGAATGGTGATAGATCCGTCCTTGATTATATCATGAAATTGACGTATTGTTTCTCGAACTCGAGTGACGTAACTGTGCTTATTTAAACGTTGAACATGACCAGTGGCGTTCAGGATCAAAGTCCAAAACTTTGCGGAATTAAGTAATGACAATGAAGTTATGGAAATATTAGCGTCAGTGATTGGAAAATGAGATTCTAACTTCGACATTATATAACATAGAATCTCTTCGTTCAAGCTAATGAAATAAAAAACATTAGTAAAGATAGAGGTTAGCTGCCATTGTCCTCAACATTCGCAAAAAAAAATTACAAAGTTATAAATAAAATGATGAACTCACTCATGTGGTACTTCAATAGCTCTGGAATCACAACCACAGATGTACTGAGTCTTCAACAACAAATTATCATCCGCTCGCCTGACTGAATTGTTCAATATTCCTTGAACCATCCTTCCAAAATGATGGCAAACAACTGGTTCCAACATTATCACACGAGGTGTTGCTTTGAGTATTCGACTTTCTTGGCATTGCTTGACTCGATCAATAGCAATATTCACTAATTTTTCGAAAATTTCAGGGTAACTCTCGAGGATCGAATAGACGCTTGATAGCTTTCTAAATATGTGAAACACAAAGTGCCAATCATTAACCTCCGAAGAAGGTAAATTTTCGCTGATTTGGTCTAATAGTTGTTGGTACCAATTACTAGAAATATCTAAAATCTTTTCGGATTGTTTTTCGGCGAAAGTAAACCAATGTTCAAGCAAACTCGGAAAAATTTCCAATAAATTCCATTTAGTGGATTGTGAAATATGTTCAAGAGCTTCCACGAAATCCTCTTCTCTCCAGTTAAATTGCGGATTTCTTAAGATGGCCAGCACAGCCTTCGCGTTATTTTTACTCCACTCATGATTCATAAAACCAAATAATCTCAAAGCTCTTCTACGAAAGGCCTCCGAAACCTCGTCACGTAATTCAACGGGGATTTTTTCAAAAGACTTTATAAGACTTATTGCATCTCCGGTGGATATTATTTCTTGAACTCTGACTAGAAAAAGTTTATAAATAACTTGATCCCTTTCTTCGGTATGATCAATTAACTCCGTCCATACTGTTAGTATAGACTCCATAGTGTAGCACATCTTAATTAGCCACTATCATCAAATTAATAAAAAAAAAATCATTTGTTATCGAAAATTGAAAACCCCTGTTTTAAATAACAACACGACATATCGAATAACTTACTCCGGCAATCCTCGCATAAAGTTCCGGGTCCACGATCTTGTTGACATGTGGGGCAATATATTTAGGAAAGATTCGGAAAAATTTTTGCATCCGTTCTTCACCATATCTCTGATCTGATAAACCTTCAATGAATGTAAATTTCGGATCCAAGTCATGGGCAACAGCAAAAATCTTTATCCATTCAAATGAACCCGAAGAAGCACTATTTTTAACCAAGGCATACGTGGCTGCCAAAAACATATCTTGTGCATCAGCCGGTACTCGATCTGGATTGTACTTTTCAAGACATTCGATAAAAAGACCAGAAGGAAACTCGGAAGGTAATACATAAATGTTTCCAAAGGAAATTTGTGGGCGAGTCGTGACATAATATCCCAACAAGAAACACATGAACATTCGTTTTTCTCTTGATCTCATTTCCTGAATGTTTTCCAAAATAAATCTACTAGTCAATCCAAATCTCGTGTAATTTGGATACTTTCTTGCGAGATATTGAAATTCTATAATTATATCCTTAACATTATCGGACGTCAACGAATGAACAAGGAATTCTAAAAATGTATAATCACGAGATTCCATATCTCTATCCCTCAAAACAAAATTATGATGTCCAACCCTGATTTCACGAACAATATCGAATTGATTACCACCCCTCATATCTAGATTACGAAATCCTTCATTCTCAAAATAAAAATCGCCTTCTTTACCCTTTCTCCTACCAAGAACATGAACGCCATAACGATATTTGACACCTTCCTCGAAACTAGCAATAGGTATCGAGATAGGTTCCGAGGTCCAGTGTGTATTGTAATAATGCATATATGAACGACGATATATTGGTTGAAGTTGAACAACCGCCTCTGTCCATTTTCCCAGTTCTTTCACATTACCAACCACAACAGGTTCTCCAACTTCTTCAATAGATTTTGGAAGATGAACATGAAAAACAACCTTAATGAATTCTAAGGAATCTTCCTTTTCTCGCCAGGAAGAAGACAGCATAGTTTTGATTTTTGCAGAAAACCCTTTAGAAGCATTAGACTGACCAACATTCGGATCGGTGCTAGTTTGAGTCGTTCCTTTCTCTCCTCCATCTTCTCCATCTTCTCTCTCTCCTCCCTCTCTTAAATAAAGGTCTTCGTCGTCATCACGGACTTCTTTACCTTTACTATCCATTACCTGCAATACCGCATCGAAATGACCGCCGCTTCCGGAAGCATCAAATGGTAAAGCATCATCTAATGCGTGTTGATAATCCATCATATTTTTACCGACATTCTCGCTTTGTAAAGAGTCTTCAAGACTAATGTCTCCTCCTTCAAGTAACGAATGACTTAGTTCAGTATCCAAGCCTGTCGTTATATCCAATTGATCTGTTCCATCCGGATTAATATTATTATCATTAATATTGCTATCACTCATTGTCAACTCGTCATTTTGAACAGATTCCATTTTTCATAAATAATTGATTTTATTAAGACTAGTTTTTTTTTCGCTTCAGAAATAAAAAATTCTTGCAAACTTCCGGAAAAAAATCTAATATAAAGAAAAATCAAAAGAAGGAATAGCTACTACGTTCAGGGAAAGTTTATTCGAAATTTCAAAATCACACCTATTTATGGTGGCGTAAGTGGTCTTTATTTTCAAAAAATAAAGTATTCCGCTAACTCCGTGTTCATTCTTTACGCAGCAGAGTCTCAACACCTGTGTTACAAATACATGTAAAACGTATAATGTACATCAAAATTTGTCAAAATTTCCATTATCTATTTTCCGGAAACAGTAACATAAAGATTTGAAGAGGAAATTAAGATTACGAAACAAAATCAATTAGCTATTTTGGGGTTGTCATTGAATCGGATCTACAATCTATTTTTAGAATAACTGTATTTGTATTTATAATAAGAATTTATATGGTTTGTATAAATTGAAACAAAAATGTTAATTTTATAAATAAAATTTAAATTCAATATACAGTTAAAATCGAGATGTTTGAGATTATTAGTCAAAAAATGCTGAAAATTTGGCTTAAAGAGATTTACTTAGTAAATTCGGTTTAACGAGGTTATTTACAATATGTTGGTTTTTTTAGTGAACTTCGATTTAATGAGGTTTTAATTAGTACTTCGGTTTAACGTGGTTTGGTACAACAAGGTTTGACCGTACTAGTTAACGAATATATTTAATATATTTTGTAAAATGAAATTTTAAATAAATTAATCAAATAATAATAATATTATAATAATAATAATTTGATTTGATTTATAAAAAATTAAATTAATTGATTAAATTTTAATTAATAAAATAATAAATATGTAACAATTTATTAAAAAAATTAAAATCATTATTTTACACATTATAATTACAATAAAGTATCAAGCCAAACTTGAAAAAAAATAAATATAATTATTAATTATAGAATAAAATTACTATTTATTAACAAATTCAACTTTTAAAAACTTTGCAAAAAAACTTTAATTCTATTTATTAAAAGAACAATAAGCAAATATTTTTTAAATATATATATACGTATTATAACCATTTTTTAAATTTTTAGTAAAACAATACAAATTTATATAAAAAACTTTAATTTATCAAATTTTTTTATATTTATAACTTATTTTTATTTTTATTTTTTTTAATTAATTTTATTTTTTAACAAATTTAAACAAACAAATTTATCTAAAACTTTTAAATTATTTAAATTAAAAATAATTAGTCAACAAATATTATATTTAAAAAATAATTCAAAAATTATGATTTAACAAATTTAATTATAAAAAATTCAAGTTTTTTTATTTTAATTATTGATATTATCAAAGAAAAAATAATAATAAATTTTTATTAATTAAACAAATAATTATAAATTATTATAAAAAAATCATTTTACCAATAAATACGTAATTATATAATTATAATTTTTTTAAAATAAAAATTATTATATTATATTTTTTAATATTAATTTTAT
>CAJVPV010000372.1:0-22976 GCA_910591835.1 Acaulospora morrowiae | reverse complement strand
CGGCTTAAATTTAATTATAAAAAATTTAAAAATTCGGCAATAATTCGACATGCCGAATGACCAAATTTCGACTAGTGTTATGTGTAACAGAAAATCTTTTAATTCATTAAAAATATAATTAATACTAGTAATATAATAATAATTATTATTATTGTAATAGAATTTTTTATTAACCAATGTTTAATTAGAAACTGGTTTTAAGAAATTTTTATATATAAGTAGAGAATTTTATAATTGATAAAAAATTAATCAATTTATTATCATATCTATTAATATAGTATATCTATATAATCTTTTAAAATATTAAATAATATACAGTATATTGTTGTATATAATTAGTAAAGATTAAAATAAATAAATTTTTTTATATTAAATATATTGTTTTTTATTGATTAAGAAAGTTTGATATTAATAAAATTTTTTTAAATTTGGATAGTAATAAAAAATTATAAGTTATATAATTTGTTTTATTTTTATAATCTTTTTGTTTTTATATTTGAGTTTAATTAGAACTTAATAATAGCTTTCTTAGATTCAACTATAATAACTTTTAAAACAAGTTAGAATATACTCTAATATTTCTTGTAGGTATATTTTTTTTAGATTTTTAATCTAATATTAAAATAATTTAGTTATTTAACTAACTAAAATAATGTATTTATTGAATTTTTAGTATTATTGGTCTATAGCAAATCTGTTATTAATTATAGACTGAGACTCATATAATAGTAATAATTAGAGATTATAAGTCACTTGCTTAATCAAAAGTATGTATTAATAAACTCTCTTATTCTTTATTGCCATATAATCCTTTACTACAATTCTCTATTGTCTCTTATAAAGCTTCTAATGGTACTACTTTGATATTTGTTTAATATCAGTTCAATACTTAAATTTACTATAGATTGATACTATTTCAATACTACTTCGGTACTTTTCAGAACTCTAGTTTTTTAAGATTCCTATAGTAATTAATAATCACTCAAGGCAAATACTATATATTAATTATATATTATTAGTACAAATAATATAATTTATAATCAATTTTCTATTCTCTTCTAATACTATTATTATTAATAATTATTATAAATTATTTTTCTTTAAATTAGCAAACTTTATTATTATTTATACTTGTTATGACATGTCTGCTAATCTATTATTGCATTATATAAATTATCTTTAGATTATTTTAACTTCTATATTTATAATTTACTACATTATATTAAATCACATGATTATTAGTGATTCAAATCTATCTATATATTTTTCCTGTTAATATTAGCTATAACTAAAGATGGGTCCCTAAATTATTTGTGAGGACATAATTCAAATGTCCCTTACTATTAAAAATTTTCATTTCTATATTAAGGAATAAAAAAAAACTATCTATAAAGATTCTTTATAGTTTTAAGCATCTATACAAATCATTTCTGGAATTATGTCCCTATTGAAGTAAAGAGCTAAGAATTATATCCTCTAGGGGACATGAACGTAAAGAGATGTAAATTTTATATGCTAAATACTTTAGGGACCCATCTTTAGCTGGGGCAATAGAAGTAGATAGGCTAGCATTTAACTGTTGTAATAGCAATAGATGATATTTGATATATATGTAACATTAATAATTACTTCAATAAAATCCCTGCATCTAATACCATTCTACTATAAAAAAAAAAAAAAAAAAAAATACAATATATACAAATAAAAGTTTGAAGAATAGAAGCAATTATTACTTTTTAAAGCAGGCCTAGAGGTTGATTGTATTTTCCTTTGCAAAACTTTTATTTTTATATATTATTGAAGGTTTTTGGATTATAGATTATTATTATTTATTTATTAGTGAGAAGAGGAGAATAGCCTAAAGCTCCTGCGGTTTATTTATTAAATTAATAAATAAGAAATAATTTGCAGAATTTACTTCAAATTTATAAAATAGTTAAGCTAAATCTAATTATTTTTTTATAAAATATAGTATAAATATTCAATGAAAAATCCAATTTTTTTTGTAAAATTAAATAACAATCTCTTAAATAATCTTAAGAGACTATAGGTATTTTGATAAGAAGAATATTTTTTATTAATGGTTAGAAAGACATTATCAATATAGATTATTAATTTTTTTATTTTTTAAAAATTAATTTCCGATTTTAAAGATTTATAGAATCAAAAATATTTTATATTATTGATTAACTTTCAATATTATTTTATATTTATTATATAATATATCAATAATATAAGTCTCGTTTTTAATACTTATTAGAAATTAAAAAATATATATAAATATTAATAATATAAATTTGATCAATATCAATGTTTAAACATATTATTATATGAATTGTATTAATAGTAAAACAAGTTTTATCTTGAGTAATTAAATCACTTGCACTTGAAAAAATTCTTTTAGCAGGTATACTTGTTACTAGAATTGCTAAATAATCTTTTACTATTTTATTTAAATATAAATATTTATCTGAATATTGTTATAATAAAAATTATTAATATTTAATTATAAAAAATATAATAAATAAATTGATTATAATAATTGTATTAAGATTTTTATAAATTTTCATTATACTGTAAGTAAAATAAATTTAAATCCAGTTTCGATATTTTTTAGAACTGTTATTTATTGAAATACTAGTTATTTTAGTATCTAAAATTTTGTTATTATTAAAATTTTTTTAAAAATTTTTTATTTTCAAAATTTGTAAAAATGATTTTTTCTGGAAACTCAATATAAGTATCAAATTCTTCAATTTTAAAAAAAATAATTAATAACAAAAAAATAATTTTTTTTATGATATATTTATATATTAATAATTTGATATAACTTCTATTAAAAATCTTTATTTAATATTTATTATTACTTTTGAAAAATATCAAAACTAATCAATATTTTATCAATTAATACTTTACTAATCAATACTTTTAAAAAGTATTAAAACCAATTGATACTTTATTAAAAATTTTGATTTGATATTTAAATTTAAAAATTAATACCAAAACTAAAACTAATAAATCAGTAATAATATTTACTAAAACTGATTGGAATCCTAATTACAAATAAACTATTATTAATATTTAAGAAAAAATTATTTTTAAAAAATTAAATTTTATAAAACTTTTAGAAAAAAATATATAAAAATCAATAGAACTTCTTAACAATATCTATAAAGAAACAAAAAAACAAAAATAAGAACTTTAAATTCTTTTTCAAAATATAATCAAAATATTTGATATTGTTAATCTAAATATACTATATAGAATTTTGATTAAACTTAAAATATTGATACTAATAATAGATCTGTTAATTGTACTATTTTGAAAAAAAAATTTTAAGGTTATAACAAATCATGGTTTAACAAATATAATTATAGCAAAAGATATATAAATCAAAAAAATACTATTTTATCACTCTTATAACAAATCTTTTATGATTTCTTGCTTTATAAAATCCAAAAAAATATAAACCTGAAATATATTATACAATATACTTGAAATCTGACATATCATTTGACAAGAACAAGATACTCAAGCTATACAATGCAACTATTGCATATATAAACGATATTACCTGGAAATTCACTTCAAGCAAAACCTTTAAGAGATTTTAATAAAGTCAAAAAATTCTACAAAACAAATAACTTATAAATTAATAGTTTTAAATCAATCCTACTCAATATAAACAGCACAAAAAGCCAAGAAAAAACTTATTAAAGTAGGAATAGAGTAATTTTAATAAATTATAAGATTGATTGCTTTGCTCAAACTTTCAAATTCATAAAAACAGAATAATCAATATTTTTTATATACAGTATATGAATTTTTTCAATAAAGCATTGTCCAGAAGTTATTAATTAGCAGAGAATAAGTGCGAAACTAAAATATAAATTTTAATACATATGCAGTCATTGGACAAAGGACTCATATAACTGCGGATTTAAATTATAAGCTGATTAATCAGTATATAATTTGAATCCGCGGTTGTATGAATAATTTGTTTCAGCGATTGTACAATGGCAACTAATATAATAGAAATAAATCAACTGTAAAATTAATAATATATTGCAGCCAAATTTATGGAGGACAATAGAACAATTTAAAGAAAAAGTTCGTCCTTTTTGACACGTAGATTTTCCCGATTTAAATGTATGCGTTTGAAATCTTATTATCGCGTCGAGTTATGGCAATTTCGCCGAAAAAAAAGACAATTTCTTGTTTCTTGTATATGCTGAATCAAATTTTCATACACTTAGTAACCTCGATCATTTTAAATAAATATTTTGTACCAGTGCTCGTATCCGACTGCATCGGACTATTTGTTTATGCACATACATATTGTCATGTGCGATAAACAATTTTTTTTTATAAAAAAAAAGATAAATAATCATGCATACAAAGGAGCAAAATATCATCGGTTACATATTCGAATAGAAAAGTTTTCACGCCAAAGAATTGGCAATCTATCAAAATAACCAAGAATTCCTATTTTTAAGGCACCCTTAATGCTTGATGATCGCACTTCCTAATCAGTATAGTATCTCATTGGTTTACTGATTTATATTATAAAACGAAGAATCATAAAATAAAATTCTTTCGTCAAGGAAACCGGGAAGATCTCTATTCATGTTACCAGAATGTATATAAATTGATTTTTTTTATTTCGCTTTATGTATTGAAGAAAAAATTAAAAAATTACAAGGTGATGGTATGCAAACAAAATAATATATTAATTGGAGTGACAATATAAATAGTAATTAAATCAAATAAATGTGAATATTTAAAATATAACAGTTGATATACAAAGTCTAAAGAAGGAATATTTAATATTGCGAAGTAAATAATAATAATAGTAATTGTCCAATGGTATTAATGATGATAGAGAAAACTATTGATATGGTTGTGATGAAAAAAAAAAAATGCAATAAAAAAAAATTTTTTTTAACATCTTTTAAAATTTGAATTCAAAGTGTGTTTTGGCCCCATGATGAACTTGAGAAGTAGTGGTGACAGCTAATTCATTGTTCAAGTCTATGAAATTATCTTTTTTGTTAAACTGCTCTAAACTTTGCTTGTTGCAGTACATCACCAATTCATGAAAACAAAGATATTCTGATATTTTCTCTTTCCCCATCGAATATTCTCAATCAAGAAGAAAAAATATTATCAAAATCTTAATCCTTTATTTATCACAAACACACACACTTGCTTCTTTTTCGACTCATCTCCCCCTCTCTTGTGTTATCCTTACGTATTTTTATTTTTCTCATTAAATCGTTGTAAACCTCATCCACATTCTGTCGTGTTTTGGCTGATGTCTCGTAATATGTGCATTGCCATTCACGCGCTCTAGCAATGGCTTCTTCAGTAGAAACTCTGCGTTTTTGTGCTAAATCTGCTTTGTTGCCAACAAGGATAAATGGAATCTAAAATATATGAAAATGAAAGTTCAATTGCGACCGTCAGAATAACCATTTATTATAAGGAAATCAACATTGAGCACAAATGTGTCATTAAAAAAAGGGATAATATTGAAGAAAGGATTGTTTCATACATTGACATTATCGTTACTTACGCTTTCATCATCAAGTACTCTTAGAATTTGATCTCGAAAGTCCTGGGTGTGTGCAAATGATTCTCGTTCGCAAATGGAGAAAACACAAAGGAATCCTTCACCTGAACGATAATAATTATCGCGGATCTGTTATAAATTTTGGTCAAGGTAAAATAGATCGCTGAATACACTAGACTGGTGAAGCTATCTATTCAATTACTATAATCAAACTAAGCTTGATGTCTGTCCAAAGTATTATATGGTAAAAATTACTGAGAAAATAATAGAAGGATACAGCAGCGTATTCTTCCTGTCCAGCAGTGTCTAGAATGTCAATTAGACATTCTTGTCCATCTAACAATACCTTCTTGCGATAAGAATCTGCCTTCGTTGGGTCATACTCCTCAACAAAGTCACCATACATATATTGTAAGGTCAAAGCCGATTTACCAACACCACCGGACCCAACCATGATGACTTTATGTAATGGAAGATCTTGCTTTGCTCTTTTACCCATTATGATATGGTGGCTTTTAGAAAATCTAGGTGAAAAATTAACCAATATAGAGGAGGACGAAGAAATAGAATTGAGATTTAGAAAAGGAGTGAGCAATAAGGGAAGGAGAAGAAATAAGTTTATTTCAAAGAAGGTAGAAGCTATAGAGAAGTAAAAGGATTAATATAAAGTCGAAAATGCGGAGATTATAAGGATTTTGTCCCAATAAGGTGACTGTGGATAGGTATGGTTGGGAACGATAAGGGAAAGAAAGATAAGTTGCAGAATAATGAAGAAAAACACATACAAAGTAATTCATGCAGGTACGTAATAAACGAACGCAATTCTTTGTGGTTGACACAAAAATAAATGAATCACAAGCGGACAGCACGCTGCGTGGTCCGATTTGGACTGATGTAATTCGTGCAGTTCAATCATAAATTTGGACGGAATGTGGGGAATAATCATTATTTGTCCTTTTGAACTAGCTTATCAGTAATTCGATTGGTTATAATACAGAATGCACTTTGGCGTTACAGTTTTTCTATAAACTATATTTCTCGGGGAGCAAGAACAGGTCAACATTTCTTCCTTCTTGGGAGTCAGGAGCGCATGAATTATGCGTAACAACAAATAAATCAGGTAAAATCTTGTCTTTAATCCTTGATGTAATCAGATGATGCGATTAACATAATTTTTTCAATAAAATGAGGAATTATAAATTCTTCGCAAACATTTTGATGCATCTTTTTTGAAGTTGCACGATCGTGAAACTTGGAGTTTCCGTTAAGCCACATAGCAGAATCTCATAAATGCAGAGCTTTAATTTTTTTAATAAAATATTCCAAAAAATAAGGTTAATAGATTATGCAAGTGCATGTAAATTTTTTACTAAGATCTTATAATTTAAATTAAATAAAAATATTTAAAAAAAATTTTTTTAATTATTGAAATATTTGAATTAACTTTATAACTTAAAAAATCAATATATACAATTTCCCTCAGATCACTTAAACATTATTATAATTAAACAGAAATAGTTGTTATACAGTATATTAATTAAACCTTTTATTTTATTAATAAAAATAACTTTTATGTATTAAGTAAACTTGTTTCTCATAATGAATTTTATTTTATATATGGTTAAATTTTTATTAAATTTGAACAAAATTTTATTATTATGTTTAATAATTTTTTTTTAAATGAAAAATTTTTAATTTTTTTATTAAAATTTTGACAACCACTTGATTTTTATAACCATTGTTTTAGCAAATAATTTGATACTAATAAATTTTGTTTAACATATATTAAAGTATTTAAATATTAAGTTTTATAAATTTTTATCTAATATTTAACTTTTTATTTAATAAAATATACAGTTTTTTAAAAATAGCAAAATATTAAATTTTTATATTTAATTATAATTATTAATTAATTTTAATTAATTATTAATAGTAACTACATATAAAATTTTTTTATTATTATTAAAACATATTTTTATATATTAAGTAAAGTTATTATTTAAAATAAATACATATATTATAAAGTTTTTATTAAATATGAATAAATATTTAATATTGAATTTTATAATTTTTGTTAAAATAAAAATATTTTACATTTTATCAAATAAAATTTAAATACTAAATAAAAATTTATGAAACTTAATATTTAAATATTTTAATATATACTGAACAAAATTTATTGATATCAAATTGCTTGTTAAAACAATAGTTATAAAAATTATAAGTATTAAAATTTTAACAAAAAATTAAAAATTTTTATTCAAAAAAAATTGTTAAATATAATAGTAAAAGTTTGTTCAAATTTAATAAAAATTTAATCATATATAGAATTCATTATAAGAAACAAGTTTACTTAATACATAAAAACTATTTTTATTAATAAAATAAAAGATTTAATTAATATATAATAACCATTTCTAGTGAAAGAATCAAAAGAATCACGTTAATTTTTAATAGAATTTTGGAATCAACAGAAATATCAAAGCAGTGAAACAAAATTAACATCTATCTGATCCTCAAGAGAGCAAACTGGCAATATGATCTAAACTGTATAAGACCCATTGCACTGTTAGAAACGATCAAAAAAACATTCACTAAAATTATTAACAACAGAATTAGTAATATACTAATGGAACATGAAATCATTTTATCTTTCAACTGGGCAGGACTTTTAGAAGGAGGCACACAAAAACCAATTAGCATTCTTAACAATGTATTGGAGGAGGCAAGAGAGCTAGACAAGAAATGCTGAATCCTAAGCCAGGACATTAGCAAAACCTACAATTTAATAAACCCAAAGCTTTTAAGCAAGGCTTTACAAAGAATCAAAGTTCTAACAACTATTAACAAGATTTTAGAAAACTCAACCAACAACAGAGAAACCAGGATCATCATATATCATGGTCTTACAGACAATTTCAAACCAGCACAAGGTATAGACCAAGGAGATACAATCTCACCTTTGCTATGGTATATCTACTACAATCTACTAATTAGCAGAGTAGAAAAAGGAAATATAGGATACAAGTTTTCAGTTCAAAAACTCACAAACAATCCAAGCATATAGAGAAAACAAGAATACAGCATCTTGTCAATAACATATATGGATGATACAATCTGGATAGCAAGTTGCTGAGAGCATATTGATAAGATCATCAAAACCACAGAACAATTTGCAAAGTTGACTAATCTTAGAGTAAACTCAGAAAAAGCAGCACTTCTCACAATAAATAGTATTAGCGAGGAAATTGCATGGAACGTGGCCACGGTACGCGATCTGGTGCGTCGCGTACTCTGAAAATTGGAAATAATCAGTGGGATTGCATAAGCAATAACAAAATAATTAGAGTTTAAAATAGACTTTCCATAACTTCCCTTGTAAGGATAGTCTATCGATAATCTAATTTCCTTGTTATCTTATGATATAAATAGAAGAGAAAATTGTAAAGAGTCACGTAGTATGCAGTACAAATAATAAGAAAACCCGTTCCCTAAATTAAAACCTTCTTAATTAGAACATGTATTTATCATTGCCAAACCAAGTAAAAACTAATTAACTTACCTAATCCAGTACTTGTTGCGAGATAGGATGGCTGAGATCACAAAGAGAAAAGTGGTAAAGATTTGTTAAGAGAAGTGAACAACGGAAAGAAAAGCATTAGTAGAACTTGGCTAAACAACTCACATGCCTCAAGTCGAGAAGCCAAACACTTACTGAACGTTATGCGAAAAGTGCTTAGGAGAAGTGACAGACTTGCCGAGAGAGACGTTAACATCCTACAATAGGGTTGCTCATAACTGTAGGCTTCTGACACACTGGTTAACAGTCTAGGCTCTTTGTAAAGCAAATCCTTATGCAATCAATACTGTTAGTCTAATTTTCTTCTTTTATAACCTTTTCGTATATTTGACTGACTTGACATGTAGAGTTATAACCTATTATTATTTTTGAGTATTTTGCATTTTATATAAGCTAATGCAAGTTTGTTTGATTCTAATTTTCAGAACTATATTTAAATTACAACTTGTATCGATTTTGAACTCATACAAATCATAAATTTTCATATTATTTGCTATTAATATTATTCTTTTAAGCTTTATACTAGATTGAAATAGTTTACATTAAGGTTTTAACTATTATGAAACAAGTATTAATTATATTAATTATAGTTTTATTTGTATTTCTAAATGTATTGCATTCTTGCTTTTAATAATACTAATTAAACAACCATTACATTATATTATCTTTTTTAAAGATTACAATATTAATATTTGTTGATATAGTTGAAAATATTAGATTGAATATACTAATTAATATTAGTATAATTAGTAAAAAGTTTATATATAAAATATATATAATTATCTTAATATGTAATTAATAAAAACTATAAGACCTGTGAGTTCATAGCACAGTGGGTAGTACTCTCAAGTTACCAAACACATGTTCCTAGTTTAATACACACAGGAAACAAAAGTGTATTTTATCTTCATATTTAGATTTATTGGATATCCTGCATATATCATACTCAATAATCCTTAACACATCCAAATTCAGTTAGGTTGCATAAAGATGGGACCTCTGATCTTCCCAATAATCATAGGCTAAAAATAGGTCGAAGCATAAAAAGTTGTATGAGAAAAGGCTTCTGGTCTAACTTTGATAAAAGCTTACAAAAAATCTTAACCCAAACTGGTCCTAAAGAGGTTAATCCTAAACTGTTCTATTGCAATATGGAGCTTGAGAATCTATTCCATGAGTAGTGTTCACATTGTTACACTTAATTTTTATTTAAGATTTTCACCATCTCTTATTTTATTTTTTTATTCGCATTTACTTATAAATAACTTTACTTCTAAACAGGTTCTTGTACTACTGATCCACTGTTACAGTTTTATCCATATTCCTCATATTTCTTAAATTAGAATATTTTTTTTTATTATCATTGGGTACTATGCTTTTCATGCTATTAATGCTTTAGAATATTTCCTATTTTACTTATTTTTCTTTAATTGCTTATATTTGCCAAAGTATTTATTTCTATGTTAGCATATATAAATAATTATTCTGACAAATATAACATTTCTTTTATATCTTTATTATCTCAAAGAACTCATATTTATCATATACAAAAATATTATATCTTCAATATGTATAAAAATAGATTTCAATTCCTTTTGGAATTGTAAATAAGATAAAAATTCCATTTTAATAATATAATAAACTGTTCTTTACAAATAATCACAATTATATTTTCTTCATATAATTATAATTGTTATATCTCTGGCCTTATTATCTTTGAAACCTCAAATATGCTTTCTCTATGAACTATAGCATATCATATTAGGATTATGTTATAAATAAAATGTCTCCCCGCTATCAGTTCTTCATTCTATGTTAATCTTTGAGGTTGGATTGGCATATAACAATATAAACTTAAATGGACTGAAAAGACAAAAGGTTATCAGCTACAGGAGATGACAATCCAAACAAAAATTGTTAAGATCAAGTGAGTCTAATGAAAATTGTCAAGATTAAATCAGAATTCAAGCAAGGACACCAGTTTTACAGGTGATAAAAACAGTAGTGCTGCACTATACTAGTGGCATATCTTGATAATCAGTGATAACAGGTGATTGGAATAATTGAGTTAATCTTTATAATAACATTCTATACTACTTTGTTCTTTGCAATATGGACTTAATAGGTTAGGTAGATTTTAAACTAGTGATAGGATTTCCCTTTTGCAGAAAGTTTCACCTAATGTATAGACATATTTTCAAGTGTTTAAATAAATACATAGTTGGGTTATAAGTAGTTGGCATAGCTAGTCTTATAGCAATATATGTACTAAAGCAATGTTAATCTGCAGATTAACTATAGAGACATAACAGATATCCATATATCCTTAATTTCCAGTTAATTTATAGAAACACTTGGTGTTTGTCTGGATATAAATGTATTAATAAAGATCACATACCTTGTGCATGTTCCACTTTAAAAAAAAATTAATAAAAACTATATATGTGACATATTTAATTTTAAAAAAATGTATCAATATTTGCTAAACCAATATATAAATTGGTTTTTTATAAAAAATAATATCTAACAGATTATAATATTTAATATTATATTAATTTTATTTAATTACTTTTATCTGGAGTTAAATTAATATTTTATAATCTAATTTATAAAATACCAATTATTATATTATAAATTTATAGGTCTTAATATATATTAAATTTTTTTTTAATTTTTTTTAAAGTTTACAATATATAATATATAATATATTATAACCTATGAATTATTATTATAGAGATTAATACTTTTAGATCCAAATTACAAAATATTATCACTTTGATTTTAAATAAAAACAATTAAGTAATATTAATATAAAATTTAATATTATAATCTATTAAGTATTGTTTTTTATAAAAAGCCAATTTATATATTAATTCAGTAAATATTGAAATTATAATTTTTTCAAAAATGATATAGTAACATAAAAATTATTCAAAATATTATAATAATCATTGAAAAAAAAACTTTTATATTTGAATATAAAGATTGAGTTATATTCTATTTTAATTATTTTTTATTAACAATAACAACAAATTTAAAAATATAAATTAGAAAATACTTTATTTCAATTAATCATAATTAATATTTCTTAATAGTAGTTGAAGTATTAGCTTAAAATATTTTAATTCAATATAACTTAAATATTTATATTAGCTACAAATATAAATTTAAAATTAGTACAAGTTTATAGTTTGAGATTTAAATAATAAAATAAAAAAATACTTGAATTAATTTTTATAATTAAGTTTTTTCTAATATAAATTAAATTGAATAAATTAAATAGTTTAAAACCAGTGATATAATTTTTACTTTTTAAGGTTTTCTTTTGATATTATAACAGAAATATTTCAAATATTAAACTTTAAAGTATTAAAATAATAAATAAATAAATAGATATTAAATTGTAATATAATATTACAAAAGATTTTTTTAAATAGGTGGTTTATACCTTGTTTTATTAAGTTTATTTGAGTATTACAAAAGATATTAAATATATTTTATATATTATATATATACATTTGTTTAAAATGTTTTTAAACAAATTTTTAATAGATATTTTTGATAAAATAAAAGACCTATGGGTCTATAGCATAGTGGTAATGCTCCATAGGTCACCAGGAGAAGGTCTAGGGTTCAAACCCACCTGGTTACAAAAATTTATCACCTTCATGATTGGTTGACCGGCTTCCAATACATGTTGTACCCAATCAGCTGAAAATCATCTACCAAATTAAGCTAGGCTGCACGAAGATGGGACCTCTGGTCTTTCTGAAGATCGCGAGCTGAAACAAGGTCGAAGCAGAAAAGGTTGCACAAGGCAAGGCTTCTGGTCTAACTCTGATACAAGCTCACAACCCCAACTGGAACAGCAGACTTCGTATCACCATCCTTCCTATTCAGATTAACTAGTTTCCTGATATAGGTCGTACTTAATCAGCTAGTACCCCAAACTGGATCGGCAGACTCTGAAATTCGATTGGACCTTTACCTCCCTATCTGATGTTGGTGCAATCCGGATTGGTGACCCAATTGATGTGGTTGAGTCGGGTCATAAGTCAAAAAGAAGACCACTAGAAAGGTTTTTTACTATTGGCACAGGATTTTCCTTACCTTATATTTACAAATAGGGAGTCATAAGTATAAACCAGGATATGGACTCACCTACTTGGTGTAAGTCAGTATTCTGATAAAAAAGACGAGTAGCATGAGTTAATATTAGCAATAGTTAATAGACTGTTCATATATGGTAATTGTAATCTTAATTGATTCAACAATAAAATTCACGCTTGTATCGCAACTTAGCCCTTCAAAAAAAAAATAAATAAAATAATTGATAAAATAAAATAAAAATTTAAAAATATAGTAATAAGAATATAAAAAACAAATTTACTTAATAGGATTTTATTAATATATTATTGAAATTTATTGAAATTTATCGTTATATCAAAATAAACTTTTTTAAAATATATTGATTTAATTAAATTATGATAAATAAATAAATAAATTATTTATAATAATTTTAATTTATTAATTTATAAAATAAGAACTAAATTAAAAAATAATTTTTATTAAATTTTAAGTTGCTTATATGATTTTTTAATTAAAGAAATTTATTAAAATTTAATATAAAATATAAGATTTTTTTAAAATTTATATTAAAATAAAAATAAAAATTTTTTATTAATTAATCAATTTTTTTTATTTTTTCATTCATAATTTATATATATAATTATATACTGTATATAAATTTTTAAATAAACTTTTTTGGTATTAAAATTAAATTTTAAAATTAAATTTATTAATAAAGTATTAAAAAAAGCTTATTATTTTATTTTTTATACTAGCATTATTATTTTATTGCTTTATTTTATCTTATATGTATATAATTTTTAAAAAACCAATAAAATTAAATATATTGGTTTGTTTATATTTATATTTTATTTATTTATATTTTTTATTACTTATGAACAATGTTTTGTTTATAACTTTTTTTAATATAAAAATATTAAAATACAAAATTAGTATCTTGTACAAGTTTTGATATTACCAACGTAAATTAAAATTAAAAAATATTATATAATTTTATTTTATGTCAAAAATACAAATTTGAAATTAACTTATTTTATAATTAAAAGACTATTATCAATTAAGATCTTTAATCTAATTATTATACTATCTATACTCAATATTTATTGCAACATTAATAATATCATAACAATATTATAATAATAGAGTTGTAACCTGTATTGCCCTGTTCATAAAATAGGTAATGTTTGACTGGATTAAGTAGTTTAAGTTTATGACTTATTTAGGATAACAGCAGGCTAAAGATAGTAGCCAATACTGATATTCATAGAATTTTTTTCAAAAATTATTTAAAAGTTATGCCTAGTAATTATGTTTCTTATTATAAAAAGGTTCATTTCTCCACTTATAAATAAATAGTTTTTTCTACTTTTCTCTATAGGGTTTATAAAATATATATATTTAGTGTATATTAGTATTTATAGTAATATATCTTGATATAATATGTTTGAGAAGTGCTTTACAAAAAAAAATTTTTTTTATTTAATTAATTGGGGAGTTTTTTTTACAAAGTCAAAAGAAAATAAATAATTTTAAGAAAAGATATGGTATTAACAAAAATCATTAATCACCATATAATTAATAATTTCTGATGTAGTGCTAATAAAATGAAACCAATATTATTTTTTATGAAAAAAAGTTAGGTGAACAGATTATTTAAAAAAACTCAATTGCAACGATAATAATAACATAAAGCATCCGAAATAAACGAATCGATATTTTTCTTAAACCCGATACCATTAAATGTTTAAAATGTTATTCATAAATAATTATATAAAACAGTGAGTATGATTTTTAATTTTAAGAAATTTCACATAAAAAAATAATAAATTTTATCATGATTTTATTTACAATAAAAATCGCATGTAATATGGTAAGTTCACAAATTTAAAAATAAATTTATTTCGAAAATCATTTTATACAAAAAAAAATCCATTGAATTTTTTTATGAACATACAAATCTCGTGGATTTAATCAAATCGTATTAGATTTTCAATGAATTGTGATATTGAGAAAAAAAAAATACAAGTATCAAAATAATTTTTTTTTAAATAATAAAAAATACCTGGAAATTACATGTTATTTGGAATTACTGTAAATGCGACATTTTAACCTGTCGATGTTTACTTCACGATCACCTAATAAAATTTACATTGTTGACATTGGATTTTTTCAAATTTCAATTTTTCGATATCACGGCATTCATTCTTGATTGAATTCGGTATCACGCAAAGTTCATTGTAAAAAAAAAAAAGCAAAATTTTATCCAGATACAATAATATTATGCAAATATTAGGAGAATCAATAATTTCAATGTAATATTACACCTCAATACACGCAATATGCAACCAATCTTTTTAATAAGAAGCAATACTAGAATCCTTGATATACATATTCTGTCAAACAGTCACACCATTTACAGTATAACCCGACAGTCATTACAGTAGTACAGTATTTCATTAAAAAAAAAAAACGGAAATTTCAGTCTATGGATTTGTCACATCTTAATTCTGAAATTGGTCTAGCCGAAATTGTCAACCAAGATACAGTATTCAAGACACTGTACTGTATTGCAAACATCAATTGGTCTACACATTGGAAATTTCTTTTTTTCCCATGATGTGGCGGGCGCAAATATTTTATTTTGATGAACCAGATGCTTTATTTAAAGTTATGTCTCATATCAAACGAGAATATATTTTTTTTATAACGAGTGACGATTCATATACAGTGTACCATATTATGCGACAAGGCAAAGTTGGTATTCTTTGGAATTTTCTAAAGGAGTGTGTGATATTTTACAATGCTGATGGTGATTTTGCTACAGTATACAGTACTTTTGTTTCATGTCGCCCAATAGAACCAGTCTATGAGTCTATCAAATTGTTTTGGATCATATTAGTCAACGATGGAGAGACAGTTTTTTTTTTTTCATCAATTCTTAAAATAAATGGTCATTATACATACTTTCTAAAATCATCATCCATTAGAGTGATACTATCCGTGACGCACCCATACTTTGATACCTCGTGGACTTTATTCATAATGTCTTCAGAACATGCATTTTGAACCGATGGGTTAGAATCAGGTTCAGAGTCCAGAATCATGTGAATCATAAATAAAATCAGCACTTACAATCTCGGGATTCTGCCAACTCGATATTCGAGTTTTTTACTGTAATCGTAGCGTAGAAACGATTAATGTATTGAAAAAAAAATATCGATAACATATGATCATAGTATTTGATCAAAATACTTACGCTCGCTCATCATGTCATTTACACCATTCGCGTTATCAAGGAACGATATGAACCTGCTGAAATACTTTGCCTTTAAGTTTGGCCTCATCCTCTGCCGTTCCTTATATAGTGCCCTTCGCACCTTCTCATTCCACGCACTTTTCTTCCCGTTCATATCATCGTGGCTATTTACAAATTTCCTGGTTTTCACATTTTGGTCAGGTTTCTCCAGTTCACTAATTTCCATCAACAGTTCATCGATGCTAGGTCGATTTGCCGGTAACGCGTCCAGACACCACGAGATAATCTCACGGTATTTCTCGGGCATGTCTTCGGCCATAGGTGGTCTCAATCCATTGCAAATGTCAGCGCATAGCATGGAGTCATGTGCTCTCTCAACAAATGGTCGTTGGCCTGACCACAATTGCCACATGATAATTCCAAATGAATAGATGTCGGATGATCGGGTGCGCACCCCGCTCACAAGAACTTCGGGAGCGACGTACGGCATCACTCCGTATGTGCCCTTGGTCATCAAATCACGTGATATTAGCGGATCAGCGGGTTTCGAAACGCCAGCGTCACCAATGTATGCGCAATTGAAGGCATCGACAAGAACGTTACCGCCGTGGAGATTTCCATGGACCAGCCCGGATTTGTGAATAGCAAAGAGACCATCGGCAATAGAGCGTAGGAGAGAAAAGGTGTTGCGAGTGGAGGCATAGGATTGGGTAGCGAGGTATTCGTAGAGGGAGTTTTGTTCGGCGTATTGCAGGACCAACATGAATTCTTGGTTCTGAGGATTACGGGTTATGCCATAGGTGCGTAGTAGACCAGGAGTATCGTAGGACTCCAGGTCGGGGGTGTAACGACTTAAAATTCGTAGCTAAAATTGAAAAATATGCGAATAAGCATTGTACATAATGTATGTGAAAATGTAAAATATGAGACTACCTCGGTGAAGAATTTAGGTTTGATATTTTGTGATTTTGAAAGCGACTTTAAAATAACCGCTGTACGTCCCCTTCTTTCCCACTTGGGCATTTGGCTCTCATTTGTTTCACGGTTATTGCTGTGGTCATAATTTTCCTCCTCAAACTTGGGTGGACCGTCCCTTGGCCCTTCCTTCCATGTGGCCCTGAAGACAGTTGAAAAGCTACCTTTGCCGATGTACTCCACATTCTCGAATTGATCGTACTCAATCCACTCGATAAAGGAAAATATCGACCCCGAATTCGCTTGTATACTTTGAATAACTAAGTCGATGCACGAATTTTTACTTGTCCAGTTGGGATATGCAGATTGATACCCGTAGTACTCGCATTGGCGACACCAGTAATAATGAAAGCGATTTTCACAGCAGTTTGGACAGGTTCCGTAGAGCTCGGCGGAGGACTTTGGAGAGGAGCTTTGCGAAGACATTTACGTATATACACTGTATATACAGTACGTATTTTAAATTTTTTGTATCTTAGTAGTCACGTGTATTTCCACGGCAAGAATATTTTTACAGTATGTATTTGCTGTTAGTACGTGTGCATCTACCGACACCTTAAAAAAACTTTGCTATTTTAATGGCAAATGATAAATGTTTTAGAGAAAATATCTAGTTTTGTCTGGGAGGTGTAAACAAAAATCTGGTGAGCAATTACAGTAACGAGGAAATGAACGTGATCGTATCAAGAAGAAGTTTGAAGCGAAAGGAATGACAAGTTGATAAAAGTTGAAGTAAGTTATCCTGTGGAAAACAAAATAAAATGATTTTAGTACAAGGTCGATTGAGGTGAAATAATTTTGTCGGCGTAAATAGGTGAAAGTGGTTGAGGGTATTCGTGCTTAGTTTGGTGAATGAAAGGATGACCTGCAACATCAGTTTTGTACCGAACGCGAGCATTTTATTTATTTCCAGGTGGCGCATTTCAATGTATCAAAATGTGCATCTAAAACCTATTGACTTATTATTTGTATGAATAAGTGATAGGTCACAAAGAACGTGGCTGTGGGACTGTGAATATTGACATGTCTCTGTGTTGTCGTATTTTTTAGGGATCAATGTAATGGAACTACCCTAGTATGGTTGGACTGTTTACTATTTGTTTGGATTTTGTGTTACTTACAAATTTTGATACTTAATGCGAGATGCTTTTATTCCTGATAAGCGGGGTCCACAGAACCGATGAACTTGCGAATACTGTATCGAGATTCACGCGCCTTCGTTGCGAAGGAAACAAATAAAAACATCAATATCTCAAACGTCAAATTAACCTCGATTCATCAGAGTAGTATGGCGCAAATACCGTACATGCATGGTTACGTAACTGCGCATCTGATTTATGAAACGAGTCCTTTGTTATGTCATTCGATAACCTTCCTTTAGCTGATATGTGGATTTCGCGACTTATTTGGTTTTAAACGTCTTATGCATCATTCGGGTCCCTAAACAAGTCTTCCGAAATTGATTCGTTTCACAAAGGTTAATCATATGCGATATATGGTTCAATCCAAACGGTCATACGACATTTAAAATCCAATTACAGTACTGCAAAGGGTCTCTTACGCTAAATTACGCTTAAGTAACCATTTAATGCTTTCCTTGCGACTTATAGGAAACCGAAATTTTCGAATTACCTTCCCCTTTCCTTTACCCCACTGTTACGAAGAAATGTGTGTGTCAACTTGAATTTTCCAATCGGATCCAATCATAATTCAAAAAAACCTAACAAAATTTCGGAAAAAAATCTCAAAGATGGAAAGTCTTGAAAACTCCAATTCCGAAAATTCCTTGAAAATGATCTTGTTTACAGAACTTGAAACTACATTAAAAACTCATCGGATAAATCATAGAAATTGGATTTAGGAGAATGAGATTGGATTAAGTAATGTAACAGAACGCTAGTAAGTACAAGGTGAATTTGAAATTTTATTCAATTGCCAAAAAATGCAAACAAATATTATGAGATTAATGCGGGTACTTGCTTGTTCGGCGAAATACTTTTAACATGTACTGCATGTTTGAGAAAATCATTCCAAAAATAGTTAATGCTGAGACTCCGGAAATTCATCGCAAATAGATTTGTACCGAGAAAAATATGAATTGCAACAAAAAATTTTGAAAAACAGATAACGGTAACGATAGCATCGTACAGCACCGACCGTATATCAAAATCTCAATGTGAAGCAGATCCGTTATGATTTTTCCTTAATGGCACGTCATACGCATCCGTGACATTGGTAATATACAGCAATTAATCTTTGTGTAATCTTATTGGTTCATCGCATTACATTATTAATTCAATCTTGAAAAAACACTTGGCACAAAATATGAGTGTAATAATTGCCACAGAGTTCAAAGGTCTTTATTGTTACAGGCAAATGATTACACATTGATTAGTGCGAACACAATGATTTATCACAGGGTTTCAAAATATAAACAATAGCGATGTCTGTTAATGCCATCGGGCATCACTTGGAAACGACCATAGTAATCTTTTTTTAAAAAAATCAAGATATGCTTAAAGATAAGCAAATAATGTGTGTTCTATTGTGTATAAATAAACAAAACTAAATTACCCATTTTTAATCTTGCACACAAAGAATCATAGCGTAATTAGTTTTTTTTTCTTCCTAAGAAACGTATTTATTCTCGATTAAACAAAATAAGAGTCTTTGAATTTTTCAAGTATTAAAATTAGATAATCGAATCGATGCATGAAATCTGACGGATATCATGTCATGCAAAAGTATAGTTTATCTTATCTAATGAAATGATCGATGTTCATTTATCTGATATTGAATAATTAATTATGATTATTAGCATCCTTAGTGCCATGCAAAAAATTATAAAGAAATCGTCTTGTAAATTTTATTTGCTCAAATTCATGTGATTCTTTATACAGTATTTGTCAATTCGTATATGCGTACAGTATACAAAAACTAATAATTTAATATTTATTCAAATACTTTTTTAACATTAGCATATACTGTATATGGACTGTACATATGCGTAAAAATCAATTCTTTGTCGAAAAAATCAATCAACGATACAATGATTTCCAAACATCGTATATCATATTAAGGATAAACAGGTGAGACAAGAACATTTAAATCAGATACTGTATGAGACATTTTCATTTGATCCCCTATTCTCAAAACAAGCTTTTTTTTTTTTTTCCTTTTTATTCCAACTGGTAAACGTCTAACCTTTTTCATACTGTATTAACCGGTAAATCAGTTCCTTTATTGCTTTTAGTAGTAGACAAGCAAACATACTCCGGCGTTTCCGAACAACTATTCACTTGACAATGAGTCGATAGGTTATCGGACAAATAGTCCGTGTATTTAGACGACAAGTATGTTCACATGTAAATATTTTGAAACTTTGCAATGCAAGAAGAATATAGATAACCAAAGAAGACTCCGAAGGTTCCTTAATATACGTTTATTTGTATATGCTAGTTTATAATCAAAACAATAGATGAACTGAACAGATTAAATTACGTATGTATGCATTAATGAGCAACCGCTGTATCAAGTGTTTGATTAAGGTGGTTAATCGAAAGAATTGGACCAGCTATTGTTTCAAGGATCGCGTTGCCTGAGAATTCGAAAGGTGTGGTTCCGGGAGGCGCGATCTGCGCACCCAGTCGAGTGAAAGATATCTTAATGTGACCACGATCTAGAATGTCCAATTCAAGGCTATAGTTGTCGGAATTTGTATCAGTATCAGGAAAGCCTTTGTTAAATTTCCCATCAATTAAGACAACTGTTTCTTTAATTTGAGTGAACGTCATCGTTCCAGAGAGGTTGGTGAATGTGGCAGTAGCTTTGTCGCCAATGTTGGCACAACATACGAGAGAGATATGCGAGAATGAAAGTAAGGTTATGAGCAGAGATAATTTTACGAATGTTGTAGCTTTCATCATATTCGCTTTGAAAATTTTCCGGAAATTCTTCTATCAAGGAACAAAAAATTTTACCCTCTTATATTCCATTTTACACGATTTATACCTTACTCTACACGAATTAGTGATCATTTGCGCAATTACAGTAGTTGGTCAACATTTATGGTGGGAATGAAATACCAAAAATACCTATAATTTCTAATAGTTCATAATAATATGCTGGTGTATCTAAAGTTTTTATTTTCTTAAATTGGTTAGTATTGTTTGAAACCTAAAACCTAACTACTGTACTGTACTGTGCTTTCCCTAGTTCGATTGCGACCATTCCTCGCGTCATTAACTACTGTATACGGTATAATGTTTATAATTTAATTATATTGCAAATGATAATACTTTGAAATATCTTACTACAAACACCAATTTATTAACAAAATTTTAATAATATAATTTTTAATATGAACGATGGAAAATATTAAATTTCCTTGGGTCTGTCGAATTTGCGAAATGTAAGTAAAAAAAAATAGTTTTAATAAACTTTTTAGAAAGTTTCTTGTTAACTTTAAGGAATGTTACTTTTAGTTGAAAATCATCAATGGTATATGGTATTTTAAAATATGCTATCATTGATATCTGATTAGATGTCAATTATATTAATTGCGTTTTTGTAAATTTATAATATTATTTATTTTTATGAATTTTATAAAATTTTAGAATAGTCATAGCAAATTAAAAAAAAATCAGTTGAAAAATATAAAAGCAAAAAAAAATTAAAATAATAAAATAATAAACAGGATTATAATAATTACTAAAATAAATGTTATTAGATATACTATGTAATAATAATAATAAACAAAAAAAATCTTTTAAATAATAAAAATGACATTATATACAGTACATACAAATTAAAATTTAAAAAAAAAAATTGATTTAATAATTTAAAAATCAGAATTATATGTAAATATTAAAAAATATAAATCACAATATTTTTTAAAAAAAAAAAACTTTTTTTAGAATCGGTTACCCTTTTTTTTTAACATAAATATTATATGTATTTTTTTTATAATTTGTTATTTTAAAAAAAATTCAACAAAACTATTATAAAAAATTATACAAACAAAAAAATTTTAAATTATTATTTTATAAATATTTTTGTTTAAAACAAATGATATGATTTTAATTTATTTATAAAAAACAGATATAATTTTTAATTAATAAATAAACTTAATAATAATAATAATAATAATAATAATAATATAAGATCTATAAATTAATATTATAATAATCAATATTTTCAAATTCAAATTACAAAATATCAATTTAATTTCAAGTAAAAATAATTAAATAAAATTAATATAATATTTGATATTATGATTTGTTAACATAACTTTTTATAAAAAATTATTTATATACTAATTCAATAAATAATAAAATTAAAAAAAAAAAACTCTTACCCGTCCACCACTGATTTCTTGAAAATTTCCTTATATGGTAATTTTCTTGAAAGAAGCGCTTTCCTCTCTCCCTTCAATATGCCAACTATGCCATAAGCTCAAGGACATAAGGACTTTAAAGACCACTGTTGCATTGGGATGGGACCTC
>CAJVPV010000371.1:0-22978 GCA_910591835.1 Acaulospora morrowiae | reverse complement strand
TGTCATTACATTAACAATCTTTACAAAAGTAAATTAATTGTAGCCTATCGCAACAAATCTATTGATGCCAGGTACCACCTTGGGGGTGGGCTCACATCAATAGTGCTAAATGGCTAATGCCAGTTCAGAACAATGATATTACTGCTGGGATAAAAATTGATTTGTCAGTGAAATTTAATAAGGTGTTTAATAGATTTAGAATTTTGTTAAATGTCATATTATCATTTGTATTCAGGTTTGATACTTTAGAACTAGGTGTTTTTTTCCATTTTATACCAGATAATAGTGAAGTTATTGCTGTGGCAGATTGCATTTTCCAAGCCTTATAGAGAATTTTAAGAGTGTAATTAGAAATATCTTCCTTTTTTTCCAGTGAGCTGAAGGAAGAATTGAATTTACAGATGGCTAAATCTAATAAAGTATTTGATATTAATTTAAGAGTGCTAGTGAAATCGATAGCTTTGAAGCCTTTAGGATTAAGATTTAGAATAAGGTCTTTCAATTTAGATTTCTTTTTGTTAATTAATGGCCTAATATGTATGAAAAAATGTGCAACAAATCTTCAGGATATGTGTTACAACATGGGCATATATTGTCAAAATAAAGGGTAGGATAACATTTGTGAAGTTTGATTCTAGTGGAGAGCTGATTAGCAAGAAGTTTGATCCTAAATGTAGACAAAGCTCTGTGTTTTAATTGATCTGATTTTTTCAACTTGTTGTTTGCTTTAATAATAATTTCCAGTTCCTTAAAAGAAAAAGGTTTATAAGTGGCCGATTCGCTAAGAAGTATATCAAATAAATTGGTATAATAGTTTATAAATTTAATCCAATGTGTAACGCTTGTTGCATGGGTATTATTAATTAGTGGTGACGATGTGATTGTTGAAGAAAAACACTGGAGGACTGGTTTGTTGATCCTAGGAAGAGTATCGGGTGGTGGCTGATAATCTTTAAGTTTAAACCACAGAACAATAAGACTTTTTGATGTTATAAAAGTGTTGCATTGGCTAATGAACCTGCTAAAGGGAATTTTGACCAGCTTGTTGATATAATCTGGGGTTTTTATGCCAAACTGATTTGAGGTGATTTATATTTTTTTCTTTGATACAAGGTTGGATTGAGCATAAACAGGGAATTATTTTTTTGTTAACAAGTTGGTGATGTTTTTCTTTAATAGTTTGAAAGTAAATAGTATTGATGCGGACTTTAATAAGATTGATGGAGTTATTTTTCAAAAAGGCCCAAAAATTGGTTTTAGATGTTTTGGGGAGAAATGTTAAGTCACTATAGATAAAGAGCGATGTAACAGAAATAAGAGAAAACCAGATAGGTATTGGCCCAGGTGTAATATAACCTCTGTGTATATGGAGTTCTTCTCATGTTAGTTTAGTGTTTTGTTTGTAGATATAGGTGTTATGAACAGTTTTAATGTTGATGTAGAAGAGAGAAAGGGCAGTTGATTTTTGAAGCTTGGTTATCAATTCAATTGAATGTTCATAATTCTTATAGTTATAAGGGCAAGGGAACGGACAGATTCTAATACCATATCTTTTTGCCAATAGAGCTGCTGAAATAATCTATGAATCTTCAAAATAATATGGGAAACAGATTGGGCAGCACCAAATTGCTTGTGCCACTTGTATTGAAGTAATTTCTTTTACTATATAAGGAAGAATTTTAGAATTGATAAATTTTATAATTAAGATTTTGATGGCAGTAAGGTCACGTCAATTTTGAAGTTTAACTGTGCTGAGTCCAGTTTGTAAATATAAAATTTTATTGGAAATGGTTCGCTCGACACCTAGTTTGGCTTTAATGGGCCTATTTATTTTCCTTTGAAGAACAGTTATTTCTCTGTCAGATGGAATTGTAGCATTGATTGCATAATCTAATTGTGTTGATATGATCCAGTGAGATGCTTGTTTGGTAATTAAGCCATTCCACTCCTTTTGTAAGGCGATTGTATTGATAAACTTTTGGACTTTCTCTATCAATTTGTTTTTGGTAGAAGTAGATGAAGATTTACCAAACAGATAAACTCCCAAATACCTGATACCCTCTTTGAATGGTTTTGGGAAAATCTTTTCTCCTTCGACGATAAGGAATTGTTTTCTCTTTTGATTAGATGTTTTAAAATTGGTGATTAACTCAATTTTCTTTTGATTACATTTGATAGAATTTAGAAGCAAAAAAGAGTAGAAGGTGTTTGTCGCCTCCTGTAAAGATTGCATATTTGAGCTGAAGAGAACAACATCATCCATATATGTAAGAACTTTAGAAGATGTAGAGAACTTGATTGTTATTTTAGTGATCATTGGATCATAAAAGATGGTCCATAATAAAGGAGATAAGGTTTTGCCTTGATCAAGTCCCTTGCTAACTTTAAGGGGCTCAAATAGATTGTAATATGTTATTAGCTTTAATTCTCTTTTATTCAAAAGATTAAGAACTAGTGAGGTGATTTTGGTTGGGAGTTTGATGCGTTCCATAGCTTTATTGAGGCTGGAAAGATTGACAGAGTCAAAGGCTTTGGAGATGTCGAAAGATGCTACCCAGATTTCTTTGTTGAAATTATTTGCTATATTAATACTTGAGGTGACAATTGCGATTGGTTCAGAAGTACTCTGATTTTTAAGATCAGCAAAGTTTGAATCTGATATAGCCTTATACTTCAAAATATTTGTAGAAAGTCTGTTGTTAATTATTTTTGTAAAAATCTTTCTGCTTGTTTCAATGAAAGAGATCAGTCATGTATCAGTGAGATCATATGACCATAAAATTTTTTTGGATAGAAGAGCAATAGCAGATTTTTTCCAGAATTTGGGAACTTCACTTGATGACAAAGTATTATTGAAAAGGGCTAAAATATATTTCTTAGCTATTGAGTCAATTTGAGTCCAGGCTTCATTGGGAATTAAGGTAAGTCCAGGGGCTTTGCATTTGGGTAGATTATTAAATGCTTCCTTCAATTCTTGGATTGAAATTGGTATGACAATGTCATCAAATGCATCGTCAGGAATATGATTTAGAGGCTCATATTTTGGATTCTATTCATTGTTAAGGGAGAATGGTTTGGGATTAAGAATTTTTTTGAAATGATTAGAGATGATTGTTGTGAGTTCTTCAGGGTCATCGTGAAGCTGATCATCATCGCCTAAAAGTATAGAGAGGTCGAGAAAAAGCTTTAAGTCTCCCAAGGCTTCTTTTAGAGCATTTTTTGGTCTGTTCCAGAATTTGTGAAAATTTGCTTCAATACTTTTTTGTATTTCTTGCATAATAAATTCATTTAACTTGGATTGTTTTTCCTTGATCAATATTTTCAAAACTTTTCTCAGGTCCTTGATGCAAGGAAGATTGTCAGTGATCTTTCGCAGTGCAACTGTGACAAGTGGTGGAAGTTTTGGAAGAGGTCCTGTCTTTTGATTGTTCTTTTTTTTGTTGATTGTTTTTTTAATAGTGTCATATATCTTCCTACCTCAGGAGAAAGATATGGACGGAGAACTAATAGCAGGAAGACACTTTGTATGAATGGACCAATGTGGTATGCTAAAGTTCATAAGGGTGTACTAAAATTAGTACAGTTCTGAGATGTATAAGGTCAAGCAAAAGAGGCAATGGTGATTTGTTTTATAAAGGTCGAGTTATTTTATTAATAAAGAGGAAAGTTCAACCTTGCAATTCCAGGAGGAATTGAAGGCATTTATATACATATTTTGGAGTACATAGTAGATAATAGTAGTAATATTGATAAATAGATGTTATCTTCATTAGAGCAGTTAATATACTTACAGATAAATACTCTAGCAAAGGTATATATAATAATAAAGATAATAAAGTAATAGAAGATTCTAGAAGTAATATAGGTAATAAAGGTGATAAAGGTAAAGGTGATGAAGATATAGATCAGTAGTACAAAGATTATTCTAGAATGAACAATATTACAAGGGTAAATGCTAGTAAAATTAATACAAGGGGCAATATAAATCTTGAGCAAAAATCACATGTAACAATGTAATCCAGAAGCCACTCTTTTCCTGATTCTCTTCAAACATGGCTATTTCGAATTTGCTGGAACTGTGAAAATGTTGATTCATCATTCTATAATACTTTGGACCAATTGTTTGTCATCCAATTCTCATGTTCTTTACATCATGCCAACCGTGCTTCAATATTCTTCGACAAAATCAAAGGTTTGCATTAGATAATACAACTTTTTAAGCCCACAAGATCAAGAGTGCAACAGACAGTACATTTGGAAAGTATCTAACCAGTTTTTTTTTGCCAAAGAGTTTGTATTTTGTTAACTGTAAGATAACAATTTTTTTTAGTAACCATTTTCTTGAAACGGTTGCATTGTGATGCCTTGACGAAATAAGGTCATCCAATTCGATGTTTCAGTACAATAGAATTTGTTTCAGCATGACATTTTACAGTATCAAAAACTGTAGTACGACCACAACCAACTCTTTCAACTATTTGAATATAAGAATCACCACAGCTGTGTCCGTAAATGATGGCAGCCCTCTGTGCTTCCATTAGTTCTTTTCTTGGCATTTCATGTAGATTACCTAAAAAAAGAATTAAATTAAATTAATATATAATAAATTAAATAAATATATAAAAAATAAAAAAAAATGTAAATAAATAACTATATAACTATGACTTGTTTATGATACAATTTCGCATAAATTGGAAGTCATAGAACTTCTCAAAAAAATTTTTTTTAACCTGTTTAGTGACTTTTGACCATCCACTGTACAAGTCCTATATAAAACTACTAATGGAAACTCAAATATCTTACTCCAAGGATTAAGAAAGCTTAAAAAACTTCTAATTTGTAAAGCAATTGTTCAAACTCAACAAGAATCTCTTGAAAAATTTTGGTTAAATCAAAAAAGAATAGTTGAAAACTTATATAGTAAGCCTAAGAGCTATATCAAGAAAGCTCTAGGCTCCCTAAAACCAAGAATTAATCTCTTCAAAATTTTTGATGAAAACAATCAATTGAAAGAAGATTCCAATACAATTCAAAAAATAATTAACAAATACTTCAAAAACATCTTGTGCAAATGAAATTTCAATCTTGAAAACTTCTTCAAACTGGCAGATCAAATACTCTTTCAAACCAATTAATCAAACTATTTATAATCAAATACTCTTACTTTTGATAACAACACTATTGATAAAGCTATCTATACTCTTTTTAAAAAAAAATCTCCAGGAAAATCTAAAATTATTTACAATATAATCAAACTGCTAAAAGAAAAAATTATAATCTATTTTACTTCAATCTTCAATCAAATTTTAATCTTCTTATTAGTTCCATAGCTTTGAAAGCAAACTTCCATTACTCTTATATCCAAAAAACTACTTTGGAACCACAAGCTCAATAATATTAAACCAATATTACTAGTTGACTTCATAAGAAAAATCTTTACTGGAATAATTAACAAAAGACTTTCTAGCACTTTAAAATCAAACTCAATCCTGTTAGAGTTTAACTTTGCAGAACTTCTAGAACAGAATACTTTTAAATTCCTAACTATTGTTAACTCAGTAATCCAAGCTACAAATGTTAACAACAAAGAATTCTGATTTGCTTTACTTGATATTACTAAAGTATTTGACTTCATTTTAATACTAGCTATTAAGAAATCCTTGGAAAAAATCAAGTATTCCTCTTAACTAATAAGTCTCTTAATTAATTTATTTACTAATAAAGAAATATCCATTAACTTATCTTTCAGTTCAACTAATCCTTTCATGGTTAATGTGAGGGTCTTTCAAGGTCCTCTCGAATAATTAAATTTGTTAAGGCTGAGGCATAATAATTTGGTCCGAGTATCTTACTCTTTCCCTAAAAAATAAACTCAAATTCATCTGTTAGTATGCACATTTGTCTACTCAAACTATACCTAAGTTCCTGTTGTAGCAATGATGCATTTACACTTCCAAACTACTCTGAAACTCTTCCAAAGTCCTTTATGGTTGCAGTTTCACCTTCAAATATCAACACATTTGCATAGTAGCTTATTTGAACAATTGTTATTTAGCAATTATCATTCCTTTTTTATTTAGACATTTTCGCTCTCCTTATATACATGCTAATTACAAAAAATTATCTCAAATATATTAACTATCTCAACTATCTAAACTATCGCTAATATATCTAATTTCTCAACTATATTAAATATCTTAAATAAATCAAAGAAATCAAAGAAATCAAATAAAAGAAATATATTACAGATATCTCATTTTTCTCAGATTTGTCATTTTTAGGATCATCATTGCATAGACTCATGTGACCATGCAATTTCCCTTTCACAGTATTAAAGTCAATTTTCGTTTATATGTACTTATCTATTATTAAATTTAATAAGCTATTATACATCTGTAAGAATGTGCAAGACACAATTACTTATATTTTTACAACCTATTATAGCATTTACAATGATTATGACAATTACAATTATTACAGCAATTATGACAGTTATAACTATTATGGCATATTTACAACTTTGAGTATTAGTTGTAATTAGAATTGCAACCCAGGTTGTAATTCGTAATGTTTATAATTATTACTTATGGCCAGCAACCTTACTAAAGATAACAATTAATATCATTATTGTCTTTTCATTATGATATTATTAATTACTATTTTAATCATTTTAACTTAATAAATTTGTGATAATAGCTTCTCCAAAAAATAAAGAATACTCGAGGTGCAGCATTGCAAAGCCTTAGGTCAGTGATGTGAAAAGTTTTTGGTTCGGAATAGTTGTCCTTCTTGAAAAGCAATATCAAGGCCTTTATAATTGTAAAATGGAAAGAAAATCCAAAAATAGGCAAGTGTTATTGCTTATTGTTTGAAAAAAACAGTGAAAATGTGTTCTGGATCTCAGTGATAACAAGGGCTGTATTTTTGGAAGTTGCAGTTCCTATCCTAACAAGCGAATATTGCACCTTTGCATTAGCGATATACGATATACTATATTCCTAAATCCAAAATCCAAGAGTATTACATACGATGAAAAAAATATAAAACATCGTATAAAAAAGTATCTTATATATATTTGCTATGTTTTTTATTTCTTTTATTATATAATATTTTAAACAATACTAATGTTTTAATAAATATAGAATGATTTTAATAATGGTGATCCATCATATAATTCATCTGAAATAATTATAAATAATGAATCAGAGGTTCAGCACCCCCTGATTCATGACAAAATACTCCTGAATCAAAATCTAGGATATCTAGGACTTCTTCTTAGGTTCTTTTACAGGAAGAAATGGATGATTTGTTTGGAGTTATTGATTAGTTTAGTTTTAATTAGTTATATTCATTACATGTAATTTAATAATATGTATTTCTTTTTAATTAATAAAATTCAAATTACATTATAAAAAATAATATTTGATATTAAAAAACTCTCTCCTGATCACATCTGTTTTGCTAAAAATTTCCATATATGGTAATTTTGGTCAAAGAAAATATTTTACTTTCTTTATCACAAGTGAGCCCCAGCTCAGGAACCCAAGAATACTAAAGACAACTGGTGCAGTGGAATAGGACCTCTGGTCAAAGTCTACTCAAGTTTGAAAGTCTTGTTTATCCTTCGGTTGCATGGGAAAAGGCCTGTGGTGGTACACTTTGGTTCTTTGGTTCTTTTGCAACCCATACTCCCTTTTTATCATGAAAACCATCCTCATATATATTATTACAATCACTATATTCACAAACTCTTTCCAAAAAACATACTCAAACAAAGTTGTAGGTTCTAATGTTTGTTTCAACACAACCTTCATATACTTCTCTATCTTGACATTATTTACTGTACCACCCAAAAAAATTTTCAATCTTTTTTGGTCCCAAAAACTGAAATCAACTTATCCCCTCCAATTGATTGACGTCTGGCAACCGTCCAATCAAAATTCACTACATCAATCAAACCAAAACAACAAAACTGGTTTAAATCGGTTTATCAATCCAACAATAACAACAATAATAATAACAGTAACAACAACTGGCTCAAACTGGTTCACCTGTCTGATCCCTATCATAACAACAACAACTATCACAGTATACAACTTCAAGTATATTCTACTATCCATGTCAAGAAAAGAAGTATCAACAAGTCGCAAAGAACCGGAGAGACGGGACAACGAGCCCGGTCCAGGGTTCTCTTGAAGATTCAACTTTTATTTTTATAGATTTTATAATTTACTCGACTTAGTTTCAGTTTTAGTTAGCTTTATTTTTTTCTTCTTTTCAAATTTCCAAAAATGTAAAAACTTTTTTTCTGAGTAGGTAGGCATAGCCACTATTTCCTTTGTTTAGCAATTAATATAGTTTAAAATTTCTTTTTTATGCTAGTTAAACATCGTAAGAGTAGGCAAGCTAGTATTAAACTTATTATATGCTTTTGCACCTAAGAGATGTTAGTTCTTTCTAAAAGATATGCTATGATACATACGAAATAAAATAAAGAACTGGTGTTTACCTACTTAAAAAAAATAATAATATTTGATATTAATATTAATTTACTAAATATGAGTAATAAGTATATAGTATAATAGTATTGATATTGGTACAATTAGAAAAAATCGATTAGAATTATTATTTGATATTAAATAATACTAATTAATCTGATATTTATCGATTATTACTGATTACTATCTTAATCGATAGTTATAATCAGAGGGGATTTAAATCGATTACAATTCAATAGCTAATAAAAATCGATAGTAATCCCTATGCAAATATTGGTGATATAAGCTGTTAATTGTGATTAATACTGACTTGTTTTCATTGATTTGAAAGTCATTTGCTATATAGAATCCTTTTGCTCTTTCCTGAATATAATTTATGTTTGCCTGTAATCTGGCTATCCATATGATGTTATTCATATATACTATAGCTGCTTGTCTCGATGATAGTTTTTTTGAGACCTCTGGATTATTTTCTAATTTGTTGAAGTTAACTATCCATGAGCAACTCATTATATAGTCCAAATTTTGGTTTTCTTGAATTTCACAAAAAAGGAAGTCATAAAAGATTCCCCAAAGAAAATATAAGATTGTCTCTCCTTATCAATTCTATCGTCTACAATTATTTTTTTGGCAAGACCTATATCTATGATCAGCTTGATTTTCTTTTATGTAAAGAAATATAATAAGAGCTTGATAATTTTGTTTGAAACTTTAATTCTTTGAAATATCTTTTCTAATATTTCTAAACTAACTGCATTATATACCTTTGCTATGTCTTAAAAGAGAATCCAAAGTTTCTTGTTTTCCTTTTTGGCCTTTTTACAAATGTTGTTTAGCAAGTAAATTGGCTCTGATATGCTTTTTTCAAAAAGTTCTGCAAAGTTGGATCTTTTAAATAAAGATGGATTCCAAAATTCATATATTATGTTCTATAATTAAAATTTTTATAACCAAAATTGAATTATGTTCTTCTAAAAATTTAGGTTATAGGATATAATTAATTTAATAATTAAATATAATTTTATAATTAAAAATTTTATAACCGAAATTAAATTGATAACTGAAATTAAGGACATAATTGAGGACATAATTAATGGACATAATTGAAAATATAATTATTATAATCAAAATTAAAAATTTTATAACCTAAATTAAAAATTTTATAACCGAAATTGAGAATATAATTGATGGACATAATTAAAGACATAATTGATGGACATAATTAAGAACATAATTAGTTTTATAACTAAAATTGTAGACATAATATATAAAATTTAATAATTGATAAACAAAAAAACTTTTCAAATTAATTTTAAAGTTTTATATAATTGGAGGGTTTTTTTTTTGATGAAAATATTATCTTCTTCAAGTAAACAAAATAACAATAGAAGACCAAATAGTACTGTTTAGAATTATATAAATAGAAATAAAAGAAAAAATAATAGACATTATTAAGCAACTTGCTATTATTATGAAAAATTTTGAGAAAATGGAAAATCATAAAAACTTCATTAACATTTAACAAATAGATGTCCTTTATGTTCAAATACAGTTACAGTATACAGAGGGTGGACAAAAGTTTATAGACAACTTTAAAAATTAAAAATTAAATTAAATTAATAGAAAATTAAATAAATAAAAAATATATTTAAAATCTTTAAAAACTAAACTTTTAAATAAAAAAATTTAAAAAAAAATTATACAATAGTTTTTGAAAAAAAAAATTTAAAAATTTTTAAATTTCTTATTTAATGGAAATAATATGTAAAAAAAAAATATATTTTTTTATCTAATTATATATTTTTTTATTATTAATTTATGTTCTATTGATTTATAGATATTTACATAGCTAATTATATTTTTTTTAATATTTTGTAGCCCCCCTTTAGCCGTAATACAAGCTGTAATACAATGTGACATACTCTTGATTAATTGTTTGCAATATGCCAGATCAATCTCATTCCAATATTTTAAAACACAATCCTTGAGCTCTATTAAATTATTAGATTTAGTCTCATGAATCCAAACTTTAATATAATGCCAGAGGTTTTCGATTGGATTAAGATCTGGACTTCGAGAAGGCCAGTCCATAATCCAAATATTTTTATCAGCAAGAAACTTCTTCATAATTTTTGCGGCGTATGGTCTTGTATTATCATGTTGAAATCAAGAACAGCCACTATGATTCCAATTAGTTCTATTGAAATTTCAAAGAGCTGGCAGAAGATAATCTTGGAGAGTTGTAATATATGACTTCGCTATAAGGGAAAAAAAGTAAGAGGTACAGTAAGTCTAATTTTTTTTTTTAAATTGAAAAAATTTTTTTTTTTTTTTAAAAAAACTAATTTTTTTTTTATCTAATAAACTAATTTTATCTTACCTTTAACTGAGGTATGAAGAGGAACAAGGGGGTCAACACCAAATTATGAAAAACATCCCAATGCATACAGCTTGGACTATGGTTAATAGTGGCAGAAAGGCATTCAGCATTTCACTCTTCATATGAATTATGTCAAACATGACATTTACTCCCTTACTGGAATTGAGTAAACATAGACTCGTCACTCCAGACTACTTTTTTGAAGTCCCGAACGGTTCAGTCTTTATATGCAAGGCATCAGATAAGTCGGTCTTTAATATTTTTTTCCAAAAGAAAGGGCTTGGAATGGGCGATACAGCTTCTTAATTGTTTTTCATGCAGGGTTCAATGAATAGTTTTTTCAGATACTTTGATTTCCGTTTTGGTTATAAAAAGATTGTTTAGTTTTGCAGCAATAATATGTCTACTACCTTTTTTGCCAGTAACAAGATTTTTGAGGGTGGTACAAGCACACTTATTAAGGAGTTATAGTCATCCTAATCATCGTGTTCCTGATTCCGTGGATCCAGTTTCAATAAAATACTTTATAACATTACCTTCACACTTTTTTGCATCTGATATTGACTGCGATATTATAATAAGTATCTTTTTTTTGTAACCATAAATTATGGCTGCTTTTTGTTCAGAAGTTAATTTTTTATTAGCAGGTATTAGCAGTTATACAAAAATTGAAATGAAATTTTCAAGTAAATAAAAAAAAAATTTTTTTATATAATGATACATTTTTATAAATAGAATACGTTACACTTATATATTGAATATATTTTTATTAAAAAAATTTAATTAGTTTTTAAATTAAATTTTATTTAAAAAAAAAAGTTGTCTATAAACTTTTGTTCACCCTCTGTATTTTGTAAAAATTATAATAGAAGAAACTATTACAACTTCAGAAAATAAAAATTCAAATACTCAACAAATAAATGATTTTTATAAAATAGACTATTTACAACCTGGATATCAAGAAAAAATTAACAAAATTTTATTAAAGACATTTATTATGTGTGGAATTTCATGGGCAACAATTGAAAATTCATATTTTATTGAATTACTTAAAACTCTTTAACCTGGATATAAACCTCCATTATAAAAACAACTTTTAACAATTTTTTTGAAAAATGAAGTTGTATAAATTAACAGAAATGTTGAAAAAATAATTAAATAAAATGAAAATATAATATTAGGTAAGTAATATCTTAATATTTAAATTAATAAAAATATATAATTAATAAAAAAAATTTTTTTTAGCATTAGATAGATAGACAAATTTAAATAATTATTCAATTTGAAGTTATATTATTCTTATATTAGAACATCAAGAATATTTATATAAGCTTGAAGATTTTTCCAAATAATATTATACTGATAAAAATATAGCAACAATTATTGATAATATTATTCAAAAAATTAGAATTAAAAAAATTATAGCAATAGTATCAGATAATAGAGCAAATGTAATTCTTGCAAGAAAAATTATTCAAAAAAAACATCAAACGATTTTTAGTATTTTATATATGGCACATTGTTTAAATCTTATTTCAAGTGATATAATATCTTATCCTTTTGCAAAATGATTATTGAATCAGGTTAATATTTTATATAAATTTTTTACAACTTTATATATTGATGGATCTTTATTAAGAGAAACAATAGATTTTAAAAAAATTAAAGGAGGTGGAATAAAAAAATATGTAGAAACTTATTGGATTACAATTTATGAATTAACTCAATTAATAGTAAGGTTAAGAATGGCTTTTGAATATATAAGTTGATTTTTTATTATATTATATTATATTATATTATATTATATTAATAATTTTATTTTTAAAGAATTTAGAAAATAACAAAAATAAAATATCAAATTATAATGTTAAAAATATTTTAAAAAAAAGAGGATTTTATAATAATATGTTTTATCTTGCAAATATTCTTTTGCCTATTAAAAAAGCAATTTTAAAAGTTAAAAAACAAATAGCAAATCTGGTAAATTGTTATTTTTTGCTTTTAACTATTGGAGCAGCAATTAATACAATTTCTGATCAAGATTATCTTGCATTTAGAAATTATTGTATTAATTGTTTTAATAAAAGGTAATTATTTTATCTTATAAATAATATTTAAATTAATTTATTAAATATTAATTGTTTTTTTATTTAATAAATATAAACAATTTGATATGAATTTATATTTAATTACATTTTTTTTATATTCACAATTTAAAATATTTTTTAAATATTTTTTAATTATTTAATTATTTAAAAATTTAATTAATTTTTTATTATTAGATTTTTTAATTCAGAATTCAAACTTTGCATCAATTTTAATAAAAATTGGAAAATTTGTATAAAAATTGGGATATAACAAAACAAAATGTACAAAATTATTATTACAAGTTTAAAAGTATAAACTTTAAAAATATCCTTATAATTTACTTTATAATTTAGATGATAATCCTTTAATTTGATGGAATACATATTATGATAGTAAAAATTATCTTCAAAATTTTGCTATTAGAGTTTTTTCAATTATTTCAAGTAAAGATAAGTCCCTAAAGTATTTAGCATATAAAATTTACATTTTTTTACATCCACATCCCCTAAAGGACATAATTTCTAGCTCTTTATTTCAATAGGGACATAATTTCAGAAATGATTTGTATAGATACTTAAAACTATAAAAAACCTTTATAGGTAGTTTTTTTATTTCTTAATATGGAAATGAAAATTTTTAATAATAAGAGACATTTGAATTATGTTCTTATAAATAATTTAGGAATCCATCTTTAATTTCAAGTTTTATTAGTTGTGAAAATTTTTTTTCTACTTTAGAATAGATAGTTGAAAAATAAAAACAAAATTTAACAGTTGAAAATCTTAAATCAATAGCAAAAATTCATCGGTATTTGGTTTCAAATTTAAAAAATGAATTAAGTCATTTTAAATAAGAATATTTTAATGATAAAATTATTAATTTAATTACTAATGTTTATGAGTTACTTGAACAAGATTTTGAAGAGGAGAAAAAAGATATTGATGAAAATTTAAAAGAGGAATCTATTTTTTATAATGATAATAATCATCATTATATTCTTAATATTGATAAAATTATTGATTTAAAAAATCAATTATTAATTAGAGAACCTATTATTATTGTAGAAAATTCTGAAAATATTGAAGAAAATAGTAAAAATAAAGAATTAGAGGATTATAATCCTGCTGATTTAATTGGCAATATTATTAATTTGGAAAATTAATTTTGTTATGTGATCAGATTATATTATAATTTTTTTTTTACAATTTTTTTGTTTTTTTTTGTTACGTAATCTGATTGTGTTACAATTTTATTTTTGTGTTTTGTTATTTTTTTTTTCATATTTTGTTATTTTTTTTTTATGTGTTCTTATAAATAAAAAATCTATATAACTAACCTGATAATGACAGAAAAAAAAATCGAAGAATTTTTTATAAGTTTTTTTTAAAGAAGAATTTAAAAAGAAATTTTTTTCTAATAAAAGTTTAAAAAAAATATTTTTTTTGAAAGAATAAAATAAAAATTTTAAAAATAATAAAAATTTATATCATATTCATATATAAAAAAAAATTAATATATTTATTATAAAATAAATAAAGCTTGAAAAAATAAAAATTTTAAAAGTTAATTCAATAAAATGCAGTGTATCTAATATCTTTTACCTTAAAAAAAAACAAAAATTTTAAAAGTTTTATTATAATTATATTAAATATTAATAAAAAATTATTATATTTGATTAATTCAATATATTAATATTTTATTTATAATATTTATAGTTTTAAATTAATATATACAGAGTAATTATATAATTAATTGAAAATATTTATTATATAAAAGTTTAAGTCTTTATTTTTTAAAAAAAATTATATAAAAAATTTTATTATATAATAAAAATATATTTAAAATATATAAATAAATATTATTAAATTATTTTTATTTTTTATAACCAAAATATTATATTCTTATAATTAAAAATAGATCCCTAAATTATTTAGTATATAAAATTTTACAGATCAATTATGTTCCTTTTGAAGAGACATAATTATTTATTTATTATTTTAATAGGAACATAATTCAAAAAACATTTAAATCAAGTGGCCCAAATTACAAAAAACTTTTGTAGGTAGTTTTTTTTTAATCTTATATTTAAAACAAAACTTTTTTAATCATAAAGGACATTTAAATTATATCCTTGTCTTTAATTTAGAGACCCATCTTTACTTATAACTAAAATTCAATTTAAATTATATTCTTAATTATGTTTCTATCAAATAATTTAGGGACCTATTTTTACTTTTAAGTATTTTCCATTTTTTATAAATTAATGTTAAACAGTTATTGAAAATTTTAGTAAAGCATTTACATATTGCTTCAAGAAGAAATATTGGTTTAGTATTGTTAAGTTTTTTTTACTATTTCTTTCTTTTGGAGATTGGATATAATAGATTATTTTTTCAGATCCTTGGTATTGTTCCAAAGTGAGAAACAGGTTGAAAAGACTTAAAAAAGTCTTTTTTGCCATAGGACCTAGTTTTTTGAGCATTTTGTATTTTATTTTGAATAGATCTGCTACCTTGTTATTGGGTAAATTAAAAAAAACTTCTTCCAGTTTACTTGATTGAATCTTTTCTTTCATTTTATTGTATTATTCCTCTTGAATTTTGAGTTTAAACTTGTATTGTTTCTTACATTAACTGTTCAGAAGATCAAAATTATTGTTGTACTTACAAAATACTTATTAATAATAGAGTTCTGTTTGATTCAAAATTTCTTTCTTGTTTATGCTAAGATATTCTCTAATGTTTTTATCTATTATCTTGATTCTATTAATCATAATCCTGTTCCTGAAGTTGTTTGTCAATATTTAAACTATATATATGTTCATATTTTGATGAAATTATTCCAATAGGATATTATATTAATAATTAGAAATATGATAAAAAAAATTGAAAAGCAATATTAATCAGAAATCATAATTAATTAGAAATTGTAATTAAATTAGAAATTGTAATTAAATAAGAAATAATAATTAAATAAGACTAAACTTTATAAAAAAAAACTTTTTCCCGAAAAACCACAAATTTTCAAAAATTTTCTTTTTTGGAAATTTACAAAAACACAGCAAGAAACACCAAGAAAATATTCAAGGAAACCTCCACCAGGAAGAAACACTCAACTGTTTCCTTCTAAGACCCAAGAAGAACACATACAGCAGGTATTACTAAACCTAAAAGAATACTAACTCTTTGCTTTTATTTCAATACAAATAGATATATACTTGTTTTTTTTTACTGGAAAGAAAAAAAAAACAAAAAATACAATTCACAATAAAGTAAAGAAGAAAGTTAGTACCGCATCTCACAAGCTACCAGCCAGTTGTATACCAGGTTAAATACCTTCCTAGACACTAGTAGGGCCTTGCATCAGCCAGATCACATCCGGTAAACCAGGCAACCTCGCCACTGACACAAAACCAGAGGGGTACCAAGATTTTCTCAATACTGTGTTTAGAAGAAAAGCAAAAGATCAAACAAATTTTACACTATAAACAACAATCATCGCGCAGACTGATCTATATTGGAATCAAAAAACCAAAAACAATTTACCCCATCAAAAGATTAGCAGTAACACGAACACATGTGCATACTTTCCACAAACCAAAACAAGAAAATAAACACGTCTGTTTACAAAGTCTAAAAATAAGGCTCAACTATATTCCGCAACTTAAATAACAACAAACAAACAAACAGAAAAACAAACAAGTTAAGAAAGACACGTGTCACAGAAAAATAATGAATAAATAACACAACAAAGCAAGTGTAATGCAACTGTATAGAGTTAACACAAATGGCAGAAACATAGGCAATTTCATTGGAAGATCAAATAATAGATCACCTTAGAACACTAGAAGACAACCACAATGAAGGAGATCAAAGATGGCTTCGTACTCTCATAGAAGATGGACAACTAACACATCATCAGAAATTTCAGATCTGGGAGTACTTATAAACATCACAGTTATCGATGCTGTCACTGCAAGACTCCTTAACATTGACTCAAAAATGGTGGTCAAATGGGCTTTAGCCAAAGAATACATTAGACAAATATGGGAATTCAATCAACAGGACATAAGTATTCTGAACAAATTCTTAATTGAAGACCCTCAACAAGTTGCTCAAATTTTAAGCATACTTCAACCAACACAGAGCAATTCTGAACAACACAATATCAAACAAGCCCAGACAATATACAACAGTTCAAATCAAGAATCGGTAGACAAAGATTAACAAATTCCAGAAGTAGAAATGGAGGAACAAGTTAAAGGGGATTCAACCATAATGGAAGAAACACAGATCCCAGAAATAACTATGGAGGAATAACAACCCCCAAAGGAAGACACAGACACTAACACCTCCATCTCAACTCCAAACCTAGACATCAAAATGATAGCGGATTACACAACAAGAAATAGACAGTATCAATCAACAAATCCTTTCTATATTTGTAAAAAGGGTCTTACAAAGCTGAAGTAATGACAGCAAATACACCTGATGACAACAAATCTGAACAAATCAAATACTTGGCCAATATGTTCAAACTCTCAGAAGACAAACAAGACCTTATCCAATATCTCTTTGTTAATGGTAACAGATGGTACATCATTTGCTTTGAATATAAAAAGGACCTAACAGCATGCATGAACAAAGTCAACTCAAAGGATGAAGAAAACTTCTGCTTGATTCAAATACAAGCCCAGGAACACTTAACCAAAAAAACAAAAGAGAATAGGACAAGAAACTCCAACAGGAATAATAACTCCAATTAAGAAAAAGCCATACACAATACCATCAATCACTTCAACCTAACTGATCGCTCAGGAAAAGTTCAGTTAAGAATCAAAGGCAATTCATTTCCATACACTAGTAGAGAGGAACAGCTGCAATATATAACCAACAAGCTAGGTGTATCACTGAAACATGAAGGTATACAGGTATTAGCCATTGGGAAAAACAAATGGATAATCCTATATTTCAACAATATAACAGATGCACACAAATGCAAGTGACAGCTACTAGAATATATCCAGGAACACAACATTATTATTATCACAAATAGTAATACAGGAAGCAAAATACCTTCTGAAACATCATCGTCATCTTCAATGGAGATAGAAGATCCAAATCAGAGGATACTTTTAGATATTCCTTTACACATTTCGTCCAAGAATATTCGCAGCATACTTAGTAAATACAGAGAAGTAGAATCCTTAAGACTCACTAAGGGAAATTACAAATACAACAGTGCCATCTTCTCCTTCAAATCTATTAGAATAGACATTCACAAAATCTGGGCAATACCAATAGAAGAGACCATGGTGAGGATTGCTTTGCTGGAAAACTACCAAGAAACACTGGCAGAGCGCAACAAAATAACTACTAGACTGTATGGAATTGGAAAATCCACCTCAGCGTCCAGAATTATGAGTACAACAAAACATCTCAAAGTCAAGACAATCCACATTCCAGCCAATAGTGGAACAGGAAAAGAAGAAACTTCGCCATCCTTGGATTTGAGAACCAGGAAGACTTGAATAAAGCACTACTATCCCACGTAGAACTATTCGGATGCAAAACCTGGTGGAGCACCAAAGACAATACAAAAATGCATACGCAGGAGCCTATATCACAAGGTAGCAAAGTCACAAATATAAAAAGAAGAAACAAGAACAATCCTTTGGAGTATTCAAAGCATACTGAAGCACTAACAACATCCTCCTTAGCCTATATGAATATAGAAGAAGAAGAAGATGATGATGATGATGAGGAATACCAAACAACATACACCAAGAAAATTGGAGGAAAAAAGGGGAAGCAACCCCTAGGAAAGAAAACACAAAGAGAAATATCAACTGAAAGGGATCCCTGGTCTGAAGTCTTCAATATGCTAAATACTATTAGCGTAAGGTTAACAAACCTAGAGAACAATAGGAGTGCCAACAAGAAATACTTCCACTATTCCTCCTAAAGGCACCCCAACTGAATCCATAGCAATAGCTGAAAAGGGAAAAGGCCTTCCATTAGCTTCCTCTTCAGCTCCTGACCATCTTCCCCTACTTACCACAGACAACTATACTTCAAACCACCCCAACAAAATGATTAACCCCTCAACCAACAATGAGATCAACACCTTTCTCACAGAACAAAAGAAAATATTCCTAGATAATACTATATGCATTGGTATATACAATGTTAGAGGGATCAACAGAACTATAGATCAGGAAATATTAAAACAGGAGATATGGAACAACAAGTTTGATATTCTCGGATTAAGTGAAACCAAACTCACCCATAGCAATCAAACATTCGTGTTCAACAATTGCAAAAATAGATACAAAAGCTTTTCCAGCACTTGTCCAATTAACCCTAGAGGAGCAGGGGTAGTTTTGCTAATCCACAAAAAGCTGGAAAAGTACATTGCACAAGTAGACAAAATAGAAGGACACCTTATAGTGATCAATCTACTTAGTAAAAGACACAAGACATGGATAGCTCAAATTTACCTTTCCTATAACAAACAAAAGAGTAACACAGTCCAGAAAAAAATACAAACTATAATAAGAAACAAGATTCAACAACAATATCAAATTATTCTTATGGGAGACTTCAATGTAACATTAAATCCCAGAAATGATCGTACAAACTCCAAAGCAAGTAGTAGCTTCTCGTTCTGTGAAGATCCAGAGGCTCCAATAACAACTTTCTTCTAGATTGGAATCTTGTGGATTTACACCAACTTTGGGATAACCTGAAGCCATCACACACATAGGAAAACAATATGAGTTCAAGTAGAATAGACTATATTTGATGCTCAGCTGAAATAGCAAACAACATGCTCCAAGTACAAAACTGTAGCTTTAAAGAGATCGCAAATAGCGATCACACCCTTCTGGAATGCAAAATAATCAGAGATACACTTCTCCATACCACTACAGTGCACCGCACCAAAATCACATATCAATATGAGAAAATAATCAAGGTTAGCAAAACTACAAAGAAACAATGGGACAAATATAGAAACAAAATCGAAGACAAAATTCAAAAAAATGAACTCCTTGGAAAAATGATAGCAGCATGTCAACAGATGGATATGTGAGGGTCTTTCAAAGTCCTCTCGAATAATTAAAGTTTTTAAGGCTGAGGCGTAATAATTTGGTCTAAGTATTCTTCTCTTTCTCTAAAAAAATAAACTCAATTTTATCCGTTAGCATGCACATTCGTCTACTCAAACTATACCTAAGTTCCTGTTGTAGCAATGGGTATTTACACTTCCAACTACTATGAAACTCTTCCAAAGTCCTTTATGGTCACAGTTTCACCTTCAAATGTCACACATTTGCAATAGTAGTTTTGAACAAATAGATGTTTGGCAATTAGATTTTTAAACAAATAGATGTTAAGTTTATTCAGACATTTTCCTTGCGCTAATATACATGTTAGAATCAAAAAATTATCTCAGATATATCAACTATCTAAACTATCGCTAATATATTTAATTTCTCAACTATCTTAACTATATTAAATATCTGAAATAAATCAAAGAAATCAAAGAAAAGAAATATATTACAGATATCTCATTTTTCTCAGATTTGTCATTTTTGGGATTATCATTGCATACATTCATGTGACCATGCAATTTCCCTTTCACAGATACTCAGGGGTGTGCTTCACTAATACAAGACCTCTGAAATGACTTCGAGAGAATATTGATTGCCGCAGCATTCAACAACCTTTATTGTGAAAAAAGAGGTCCCAGAGGACACACAAATACAAGTGGCAATGTACAGAACTCCAAGGAAAAGAAATTAACCAGAATATACAAAGACTTATACAAGATTCAAAAGAAACTAAGGATGGAGCCTACGAGACCTTTGTCTCTCCTATAATATAGCAACTAAACAAATGGATAGCTAGAACCTCAAACACACTATCAGATAATCCCCAAGCTCTTAACGAAGTTAAAATTCTCAATATAAATATAATTAACAAGAATTTAGCATTAACCACTGAGCAAGCATATATCCTTAGAACAATTCTCAAGAAAATTTGCATTCAAGAAGAGAGAAAAAGGATCAACCAGGAGATTCAAAAAGCAATCGAGGCCAGATGCTGAGATCTCAAAAATAACCAAAGGAGAATAGTCCAAACACTAACAAACAACTTCAGAGACCGGATTACGATTAATAGAATCAAAATAGTAGACAAAAACAATTGTGAATACATTACTATTGATAAAGAAGAGATCTTGAACCAGATAAGGCTTTACTATCAACAGGAATTTCGCAAGCGCAGCAGCAACTTCGATCTCCTTGACAACCAATGGAAGGAACAATATAAACCTAAACCAGAAATTTAAGAAGAATGGTACAGTACTATAGAGAAAGAAATTCAGCCAAGCGAACTGGAAGAAGTTCTTCTTGACCTGCCCAACAAGGCTGCAGGACCTTTGAAAATAAAATATGAAATGCTTAAAAAGCTAGGCCCCAAAACAAAAAAGACTCTCCTCAATCTCTTTAATCTTTTTCTCAGCTCTGGAATAATACCATTGTCCTGGAAAAACAGCCTCTTGTATCCAATCTCCAAAGGGAAAGAATGGCAAGGGAAATTAAGTAACACCAGACCCATAATTCTTCTAGAAACAACATGTAAATATTTCACCAAAATTCTCAACAACCGTCTAGCGCTCATCTGCAAAAAGCATAAAATCTTGAAGGGGCCCAACTTCGCAGGACTGCCAGGTGAAAGTACCTCAGAACCAATACATCTGCTAAATAATATCTGTGAGGAAGCTAGAGAGGAGAACAAGGAACTTTGAATACTCTTTCAAGACACAGCAAAAGCATACGATACTGTTAGCCTAGAGATATTAGAAAGGGCACTTCAAAGAATCAAAGTTCCACGTAAGATTGCCAAACTATTGCTAGACCCCTTCATACAGAGGAAAATCAAGGTGATTACAAATGTTGGCCTCACTAAAGAAATAATAGCAGGCGATGGTATAGATCAGGGAGAGACTATATCACCACTACTTTGGAGAATTTTTTATGACCTCCTTCTATGTGAAATACAAGAAAATCAAAGAGTAGGATATTCAATGAATTGCTCATGGACAACAGATTTTAGCAAATCAGCAAGGGATCCAAAAGCATCAAAAATACTGTCAATCAAACAGGTAGCGATAGCCTACATGAATGATACTACATGGATAGCTAGATCCCAAAAAGACATGAAACATATTCTGGAAAGAGCTAAAGGGTTTTACGTAGTGAATGACTCGCAGATCAACGGAGACAAATCAATATTAATCACAATCAACAGTCCATCCAAAGAGCCTAACAAAGTCTACATTGGATCTAACCAAGAAGAGGTCAGGGAACTAGATCGCAGAAGTTATGCAAGATTCTTGGGTATCTGGCTAGATAACAAAGACCAAACCAAAGACACAATCCTCAGAATCCAACAAGAAATACAAGCAGTCCTACCAAATCTGGGGAGAAAGTTGATCATGGACAGACATGTGGAATATATAATCAACAGAGTCCTAATTCCAAGGATAGAGTACAGAATACAGCATAGTTCAATAAGTGTACTCTCAAGTAACCTCCTTTCAGCCCAATTTAGAAAAACATTTAAACAAGTAGCCATGATTACTAGAACAATACCAAACACATCCATACATCACAAGGCCTTCTACAAACTCAAAAGCATTCATGAAATTCAAATAGAAAGCCAAATCACCAGTCTGACAAACTGCCTCAACAATATAGACCATGCTGGTACATCAACTCTCATCTGCCTCAAACAAGCACAAATAAAACATTGGGAACTAGCAAATATACTCTCAGTGGATATCTCTCACAATGCTTACAAGAAAAACTTCTTAGCCCAGACACTTAAAATGGTCAACAAACTGGGTATTACTTTTTCAGACTCGCAATGAAAAGATATATTTCAATGGGATGAAGGACATATTGCAATTAAAACTCTGCTGAATGATCCCAGAGCATATAATAAAG
>CAJVPV010000370.1:0-22998 GCA_910591835.1 Acaulospora morrowiae | reverse complement strand
AATTCCCAATCCTCGGAAATCCAATGTGCTGTAATTCCCAAAAAAGATAAACTATTTGATGAAGTCCAGGCATCAACTGTAAAAGAAATTTTACTTGATATTTGCTATAAAAAATATAAATATATATAAATATATTTTTATTAAATTAAAATTTTTTATATAATATAATTACTTGTAAAAATTGTTATATATTTTTTTTATTTTCATTAAAAGATATCATTATATTATTTTTAATTGTATTTGTTAAAGAAATTGGAACACAATTTCGTAAAATAGATATTATATTTTTAAATTCAGAAGATTTAACACTTGTAAATAAGAGGTCATTAACTATAATCCATTTTATAAGTAATTGTCAGAAGTGTTCTGTACTATATGTCTAAAAATAAATTAATATTTTTTTAATTTTAAATTTAAAAAAATATTAAATATAACTTATCGAAATTAAAATATTTTGCATTGTTTGTTTTAATATTAACTGTTAATTGTTTTCTTGAATTTTTAAAGGATGTTTATTTTTAAGATATTTGGCCATACCAGTAGTACTGCCTTTATTTGATTAAATAACTGCTTTACAATAATTACATTATAGTTTTTGTATATTTTCATTAAAAGTAAAGTGAGTCCAAACCCAGCTCTGAAATTTTTTAGAGCTATTATTTGTTAAAGTACTTGTTGTTTTATTATCAAGAATTTCATTACTATCAAAGCTATTTTGAAATTCCTTTTGCTCAAAATTTGCAAAAGCAATTTCTTCTGGTAACTCAAAATAAGTATCAAATTCTTCCATTTTAAAAAAATAGTTGATGACAATAAAACAATTCTTTATGATGTATCTTTATATTTATAGTTCAGTATAATTTCTATTGCCAATTTTTATCTAATATAGATTGATGTTTTTAAAAAGTATTAAACCTAAAATAATAAATCAATAATGGTATTATTGAAATTATATAATAAAAATTCTATTTATATTTATAGTTTGATGTAATTTCTATTAATATTGATATAATTTCTATTGTTATTATTAATTACCAATCAGTATTTTTTAAAAATACCGAAACCAATCGGTACTTTACCAAAAATTTCAGTTCAGTATTTTAGTTTTAAAATTAGTACCGAAACCAAAACTGATAAATTGGTAATGATATTTACTAATACCGATTGGAACCCTAATAGCAAGCTATCTACTGGTCGGCTTGTTGCCCTCCATGCCTCCTATATTATTAATACTGGAGCCCTAATAGCATAGGTAAAGAACTAACTTGCCAGGATATATACCTCTAAGTCTCCATCCGCCATCTGATAAATAGAAACTTAGAAGACCATCCAAACATAGTCAGCTGGAGACTAGTTATATCCTATTGGCTCTAATTAGATCTAAAAAAATTTTTAAAAAAGTAAAAATGGAATATGTGTATGTGTTTACATATGAATATTTATAATAATATGCAGAAAAACCCCTTAAAACCTGTAGGACATATTTGTGAAACTACAAAGGAAAAAAAACTATTTATTGTTCTAAAGAAAAAACCTATTTGTATGCTATTGTGATTTTCATATTAATTTGTGATTGGTCCATACTTCTTACACCTTCTTGTTGATCTTTATCTAGTCTGAAAAATCTTCAATTAGGATTGGCCATTTGCTTCCTGTTTTGAGTAGAGTATTACTATTGTTATTCATTATGGTCGGATGAAGTTCAGTTACAAGGTATCAAACTTCAAATCAAACAAAGGATTGGATGCTGCGTTACAAGTAAAGTTTATGAAGAAAAGAGAAGAATATTGGTTTTTATTTCTATTAATGATTATGTATTTTGCCATGTCAACATTGTTGTTATGCTTTGTTAGCTTGTATCTTCTAGTTGTATAAAAAATACCACCTGACTTTTTATCATTAAGGAGCCAACACTAACTCCAATGGTACTTTCAGTTTGCCATTTAAGGTAACTTGTTTGAGGATAAAAGAAGCTGTTTTCAGCCTTACAGCTTTTTTACCAACAAGAATTATATTTCCAGAGAGAGTATAGTGTAGTGCTGCTAACCAGAGTATTTGTGAGTTCTTTAATGAAAATTTTTCTCTCTTTTAAGAGAAAACTTCCTAAAAAGAAAATTTTTAAGGAATGTATAATAAATGGGAAAGAGTTTTTTTTTTGTTAAATTTAAATTTTTTTTATTAAATTTATAAATTATTAATAAAAAAAACTCTTTCCCATATATAAAAATTTTCTTAAAAATTTTTTTTTATAATAATTTTTTTCAAAATTAAAGAAACAGTTTTTTTATTTTCATCTTGCAATATCCAAAAATCATTCTTACTTCTTTTATCTTTACTACAAAAACTTCAAGAAATTTAAATAGTATACTGGTGTATTGGGATAAAACCTCTAATCAGGGAAAAGCAAGTGCTTCAAACTTGCTTTTTTCTTGAATTGCATAAGAAAAAGTCTGTAACAGTTACTTTTCTACAAATTTTTCTTGAGGTTCTTTTTATTTATACTTCTTATTAAAAAACTATTTTTATTAAATAATTATTTTTTGTTTTTAGAAAGCTGTTTTCAAACTTAAAAAACTAAACTTTACATTATTATTGTCTATATTGTTGACTTGGGACACTAGCAGTATATACAATATTTATTCTTCAATATCGCTTAGCATAATATGCTATGTCATAAAAAACCAAAAATTTTCATTTAAAAAATTTTTTATCAAAAAACCATAATCAGTTTATTCCTGTCAATTAAATATTTCAGAGAGATATAGTTTGAACTATTGTATTTTTAAAATATTGCTTCTTCCATTGGCTTGTTTGTATCACTTATATAATATATCTTGTGTTGTTCATTTTGCCAATAATATTGTTACAGGCAAATTTTATAATAATATTTTTTATTCAAGTTGGCCAACTTTTTAAATAAAGTTATATTCAATTAGTTAGTATTCAAGACTGAATTGATAAATTTTAAAATTTGTATTGGACTTGATTAGGTCTTCTAACAATATCACTTTTATATTATTTCAATATTTAAATTTACTATAAATTTATATAAGTAGGTCACAACTTATATATTAAATTTACTATTTAGATCAATATTATTTCTATATCAATTTGATATCAGTTCAGTACTTTTTGAGGCTTTGAACTTTACTATTTTATTTAATATTAATACAATTTGGATTGATAATTCATTTATGAAAAAGGATTAGGTTATAAGCCAAAAAGGAGATCATTGGAAAGATTTTTTAACTGTTGAATAGAATTTTCCTTATCTTATATTTATAAGTAAGAAGTTATAGCATAAAACCAAGATATAGACATATTTATAAGATATAAGTTGGAATTCTAATAAAAAGAATGGATAGCATAAATTATTATTAACAATAGTTAATAAACTGTTTATGTATAAATAATTGTAATCTTAACTTATTTAACAATAAAATCCATATGTGTATCAAAACTTAGCCCTTAAAAAAAAATAAATAAAAACTTAATATATTTTTTTGTCATTATTATAAATAAAAATACTCTTTCTATATTATATATTATAAGCTAAATTGATTTCTTATATACAGTATATCATGCTAAATAGGGTTTTGAAAATAATTATTTCCAAGTTATTGTATATGGTATAAAAATGAAATAGACAAGATTAAAGAATTGTATAAAAAAAAGACCTTTATAATCTAATTAAAAACAAATATTTTATAAACAGAAATTAATTTATTTATTACAAGTAATAACATATAATATAATTAAAAATATTGAGAAAACGTATTTGAAAATGTATAAAAAAGATGATTAAAATATTTAAAATGATTTTTTAAAAAGATTTTTGAAATGGTTTCTCAAAATGATATTTCATATAACCTTTTTATAATAACATATTAACTTATGTAGTGTACGTAAATAATAATAATTTTATAACAAATTCTTTATTTAAATTCAAGATACTTTATACAGTACAGTATATCATATTGTTGTCTTGATTTGAATTGTAAATAAAGTTTTATTAATAAATGAAATTCCATCTCGCCATTCAAAAAATTCTCCACTCGGCGGTTCCCAGGTGATTCAACTTTCTATGAGCTGTCGGCTTCACATCCTCAAAAGCCGTTTGCAAAATTTGCAATGAATCACCATGGCTCACCAGTATCGCCACATTTTCCGCTTCTTGTACATCCTCGATCCTCATCCTGTGGCCAAGGTCCAATTCAATTTCTTTAATCACGCCACACATGCGAGACTGAACTTGCTCACAAGTTTCAACCCCAATCTCTCTGTACTTGTCCAAAATTTCATCATTGTCATGCCCATTGCTTTTACTGTCCACTTCCCCATCCAATTTCCAAACTTTGTTATAAGATTCATGATCAGGTTTTAACTCATAAATTCCAAAATTCCGTTCTCGCAAGCCTTGGACCGTGATGACAGAGGGATATAAGATAATCTTTCATTAATGAAGAAATTACGGTGAAATTCTAAGAACGATAATGCATAATATTGCGATGCAATGGATCATAAATTGCTTACTCGTCTTGGGGCACTTGGGAAACCCAAATCATCTTCAGAACCTCCAAGGTAATTAGAAATGTGATCGTGCACGATTGCAGCGGTCTCGAGAGTTCTCAAAAATGGAGACGTGTAAATTGCTAGTCTGATGGGTTTCTGCGATTTCACGATGCCTTCGGGGTCACCGGGCATATCTCGGACCTCTGAAACACGAGCTGTGCGGGAAGGGTTGAGGTTATGAGCGGTGAGAAGGTATTCCAAAACATCTTGGGCTGCCTGTCGCAAGGCATGAGATTCATAATTAGGTTTACTAGTCACTACGCCAAATTACAGACCAACAAACATACGCGCTTCACTTGTTCCTCTCCCACCGAAGTTAAACCCCAACCATTGTTCTCTCCGTGAGGGCCTGAGGAAGATTCAGCTGGTGAGGCAGGCGGACAGCCATTTTCCAGTGTTGACACCACGACACCCGCAACATTTGCCTTCGATCGGCCATGTCTGAGTAGGATGTAATGGTTTTCAAGTGGGGTTGGAAGTGAAGAAGAATTAATCATAGATAGTAGGTTTCATTGAGGTCAAGAACAATTTTGACGAGAACAACTTTGAGTTTTATTACACACGTACTCTCGTTCTCATAAAGAAAAAAAAACCGCCGATTTTTTGGTCATGATTTTATCACGTGTCTTGAAGTGAAAATACAGAATGAAATGCAGGCAAAGAAAAATAACAATCTCTCGAAATAATTTGTAACTAAACACTAGACTCTTTAGATTCACCGCTGTCCTCGCTCGCGGACATGTCATTGCTATACCCGTAAATGTCCACAATATAACTATCATTAGAGCTAGAATCAATGATAACGTTTATGCACGAATTTCGGAATTCGTTGATGTTGACTCTAAGCCTTCGCTCATCTCCGCTACAGATCCCCCATCCCCTACCTCTTGTGTTTTCATCAAACTCATTTCCCACGTTTACCTCCTGCCCCTGCCCCTCCCCCTCCCCCTCCTGTACGTCCTGTTTCACCCTCACCTTTTCGTCACCCAAACTCACGGGCTGTTTATCATCCGCTAGCTTACATATCCTCAGAGTAACATTGTGATCAGGGAGATAGTTCAGCAGTGTCGATAATGCGATCATGAATAGATGCAAGATGACCGACAAAATGGCGAACCACCAGAATACGTTGAAGGATTTGATCAAAGTATGGAGGGTGCAAGTAGAGATGGAACTATCTTTGTGAAGCATGTTGAGTTCATAAGGGACTACGGTTCCTAGATAGAAGAGGACTGGAGAAGGTGAAAGAAAGAGAAAGGTCGGGTCAGTGTATTGATTACATTCGTCGTACGCCTCACCGGTTATAGCTCACCTTTCAATATCCACGAGGCACTCTCATTTCTGTTTGCGGAAAGTAAGATTGATTGATGAAAAAAAAGACTTTCAAGGAAAACCAAACGTCAATGAGAAGCATATGCACGGTCGTAAAGATTGCCATTACCTAAACTTCTTGTAATCATAAGGGAAGTTCCCGGCATTCAACAGCAAGAGGACTTTGGAAAAAGAGCAAGGTGAAAATTAGAATGGCAGCATGAAGAAACCATTTAGATAAGAAATCGATGAGAAAACTTACACGATTCAAATGATGGCCTCAAGAATATGTACATGTACCTAATCAAAAAACAGATGTACTGTATGTTAATTATAAAGATTCATGTTCCCGCCTCGAAAATTTCGTCAACTTCCCTACCATTGATTTATGAACATGTGAACCGCGGATATTAAAATTACTAAAAACGAATGATTCGGGTCGCCGTTGAGGTAACTTCTCAAAGGAACCAGATGTAGACATTTTATTGCCACTATTTCACGTCAAAGAGAAGTGCGTTGAGGAATATCTATCGGTGTGACGAGAAGAATATGATCGATTGACGCACAAACCTCCAATGAACATAGCAAACGTGATATACGAATGCAACAATTTAAAATTTCGGTGAATCGCCAACGCTGCAAGTTGTGTGGTCATTGTGACTTCTTTATCGAGGATGTTGAGAATTTTGTAGGACCGCGGAGATTGTCAAACTCCAGAAATTAAGACACACCCATCGAATAAATACGTAACGAAAAAAACATTTCACGTTACCTCAATCACGTAATTAAGGTTCATGTTATATGATTGTACTGTGTAGTACATGTCATGTTTTCCTAAAATTTAACGATTCACGTACGTATGTCGTTCTTTATACTAATCGACTTAACCTAACTTGATCTTCTTCGATTGTGGTGCACAGCGGTTACCCCTACAGATTCGCATCGTAGAATCTCCAACGACCGATGATGAATGAAGTGTTTAAATGGACTTATTCGTGGTTAGCTTGAGGCGAAATCGACTCGTGATGACGCGTAAAAAATCTAAATACATCTTTGAGCATAATTTTAACCATAAGGATATAAAGTTTATTCTATTTTTTCTACCTCGATAGTCAATTACCAAAAGGACCCGAGGTTTATTTGTACCTTGCGGTCATTCTAACTTTCTTAAACTGACAAGTGCAAACTTTTTTTTTTAAAAGCTTAAAATCTATGAGAGTCGGTATTTGCACTCTTTAAAATGTCATTGGAAGTAGGAATTTTATGATTATAATTTGCATTTTATCGAATCAAATCTTGAAACAGTGAGAAAGTTGACCATTGGCATTTCTCTCTTCGAGTTTTATGCCCGTTGTTAGGTGCAGACTCTTATTGTGTTCACCTTACATATTCGGAAAAAAAATTGGCACGTGTCATTTTTTTTAAATTAGTAGTTTATATTTTCAAGTACTATTTCATTCTTTCATTTAGTCTTGCATATATGGCTGTATTAACTATTATTGCAATAATAATAATAATCATCATGCATTATTATCTATAATAAAAATTAATATCTTTCTTGCAACTCCTCAGCTTTAAAACCGAAACATTATCCGCAAAGTGTTCATTCATAATTTTTAAATGCAGATACAGTAAATGACAACATATCTCGTCCTTTCCAGGTACTCATGTATGATCGGGAACAATATTTCCTTTACCCAATTGAGCGTGCATCCTATCGATTCGATCATGAACGATTTTTAAAGTTTGATTCGTGTTTGCTAATTTTCTCCGCGCAACCATCAATTTTTGAATCGAAGGTTGAATGGGCGGTGATTTTGCCGCTTCGACGAATAGTTGCAGTTCTTGGTGTGGGGATGTGTGTGGAGTCGTTAGAAAGACGACGATGATAATCTTGAACCAGAAACTGAAATGAAAAAAATTCAATCGCGATAACACACATACCTGCCAGCAACCTCTCGATCTCTTTGTTTAGCTCTTCCTGACTATTTTTAACGGCAACAATTCTGCTGTCCATCTCTTCGATGACAGGTTTCAGTAGAATTGACAAACCTTTTGCAAATTTTTCTTTTTCCGATGATAATTTGCTATTTTCCGTTGTAGGCATTGCTTTGTCTTCATTGTGAGTGGGTGTGGTTGTTCCCGAGGTGTTGGCGTCAACGTCGCTGAAAGAAACATTATTTTCAAAATTAGCTGAAGCAGATAGATCGACATCTGCGAACGTTGACTTATCCTCCATTTTGGTGCTGATTATATTTATTAACTACTATTTATAGCTCATTTTTCATCACGTGGCTGTATCGGTATCACAATCGCGTTGATAAATGCGAAAAATCGCTTCATCGCTTACCTCTCAAACTTCATGTACAGCGGATCGTCAGCGTCGTCGTTGTTAGATATAACCAAGCGTCTAGTAAAATCGCAATCCCTTTTGCACTATGAAAATGACGCCGTGGAAGACGTTATTGAAGGTGTTTACACGTTAGACCATCAACTGGATCAGATGTCCGAAGAAGGTCGCGTCGGCTCCTTCTCCCAAGGCGAAGAAATTGGTTCAACTTCCCTCCCGAGTGACCATATCAACTCTGAAATTAGCACAACTTCGATTCGTACTATGCTCAACTCTTCGCAGAGTATTCCCGCGAATCTCCTGATCCCGTATGCAATCGAAAACCATGATGTCAAAGTACTGAAATTTTATCACGCGCAACGATTGGAGAAGATCAGAACATCTTCGATTCAAGATATACCATATTCTGAAGATGAATGGTTGAATTTGTCCGAGGAGGAGAAAAGCTTCCATAGGGACTACATGGATTTATTGAGGACGTTGAAAGTGGAATGTCCGCCGGGTGTCAATTTATCGGCAAGTTTGATACCCCCCAGAGAGGCCATCGTGGTTGTCCGGGTGCTCCAGGATGTTGGTAATACAATTACTCTGATCGCATTACGACTCGTGCTAATCCCGTTGCTATACATACCATCGATGATAATGATATCTAAAATTCCGTGATAGGCGAATTAATGACTCTAAATGGATTCATTGAATTTCGAAAAGGATCGCAGATGAAAGTTAAAAAGGCCGATCCAACGGTTGAAAGGTTGATAAAAATGGGTGCCATCAAAATTGTTGGAAATCGATGATGATGAATTGGAATATCATCACGGTGAGTGGTTTCATCGTTAGATGCGCGTTTTTCCGATCAATCTTCTCAATCTCTTCGATTCCAATAAAAATTGCGTATGCCATTTTTACATTGCATGACAAATAGGGTACATGCAAGGACGTGACAAAATGGAAGTATTAAAAAAAAAAAATGCACTTCATTTCATTCACACATGTATAAAACGGTTTATTCCTTATGTCCGATGTGATCCGCACGGTATAACTGTTTATAGAACTAAATGTAAATAATTTTACTCTAAATATGGTAAATGACGAAAGCGTGCGGTAGATGATTTTCGCCTTTTTTGATATCGCTTGATTAAAATATTTTATTGAAAATTTTCGCTATACGATGTTAAAAACTCCGCTTCCTTAAATGTATCAAGGATATGCATCGCTTTTTTTTCTTTATTTTATTTATACTTACCATTTAAATTAATGAATCAATGCAAAGAATAAATAATGTATATCGGTATCATCACATATCATATTTCATGCAAAAATCGAGGAGTCTTATCACATGTAAATAATGATTTCCACTTTCTGATAATGTCGGTGATTGCAGGGTATGACGCGTAAAGGGCTATTGGGTGATATTTTAGTTTTTTTTTTGAGAATGTCACATACCTGCGTAATTTTATTTTAAATCAACTGTGAATTTTTCGATATTGAACCGGACGAAAACTCGAATGCTGTGACATTTACTCAGGCAAATCTCACAACACCTTTATTTATCAACTACACAACGAACAATCATCACATTCATTATCTAGTTCTCACCTTCTATTTTCGCGAATCCAAATTTCCCAAAGCCACATTCTTCATTGAATTCAAGAATTTGCTCACAGCTAAAATATAACACTAACGATAGTGAAGTAAATGTTTATGAAAGACGGTAATTTATTTTATTACTCCACATACTCGCCTTCTTCCGCGCTTGAATCTGCGTGTTTGCTAACTTCCATTAATTGTGGTTCATCTTGTTTTGGTGATTGAATTTTAAGATTTTTAAAAGATTCATTAGGTTGAGGGGAATTATTTTTATAATGTTCTTCCGATTTCGGAGAATATGATTTATAATCCTGGGGTTTAGGCGACCGTGATGAACGTGGTACATGATCTCGCTTCGGCTCTGTAAATCTGTCGTGATCTTGATATCTAGACTCTACATATCTACTTTCATACTTGGTTTTAGGCTAAAGATGTTGAACACTATGACTTTGAATACGAATATTGGTGTGATGTTGTATCAAAATACAAATCTTCATGCTCTATGTTACCTTTCGTCGCTTTCGTCTATCACCACCATCCCTATCCTTATCAGAATAGTCGGCACTGTCGGCCGAGTAATCTGAGTAATGATGCGATCGTCGATGGTGATATGACCGATGACTTTTGTGCTTTCTTTTACGATCTGACGATGCATGTTTATCATCCTCGAGATCGTCATCTTTGATCGTTCCCTCTTCCTCTTCGCTTTCTTCACCACCTTTCCTGAGGAGTTTTTCCTAACGAAAAATATGGTTAAGTGCATATTTGACAACCATGTGTTAAATTGAGAAACGCTTACTTTGACGCGATCCATAAATTTGTTAAAAACTTCGATGCGCTGTTCCTCCGACTCGATTGCATGAAACTCTTCGGTTTTCTCAACCACCGGACGCACCTGCAGAAAGAACAAAGATAATGTTAAGTGAATACAACAGAATCGTGTGACCTGACATTTAATCCATAACGTCTTTCGAAAATCATAAAGTTCACCTGTTCCCAAGTTGCCTCGGGTGTAATCATCGTCTCGAAATTTTTGAAGACAGATCTAAAAGCATCTAACTTTCTACGCTGTCGTCTCTCTTGTTTTCTTTGAAGCTGTAAAAATATTTTTTTTTTCAACACACGATTCCGCACATTTAAAATGTCAAATTCAAGTATTATTCCTACCTGTTCAAAAATGACCTTTAAATTGAATTCGTTTACCGAAATAATACGTTCATCCGAACCGAGTGTGTATTGAAATTGCTCGAAAGTAACTCCCGGATTTAGTGTGAGATCTTTTGCCTGAAAATTTGTCCGTCGATGGTTTTAGACGATAAAACGGATGTCGCATAAACTGCACAAAAAGAATACCTGACTTATTCACCTTCAACACTTCGGACACAACTTTACGTTGTTGATACAAAATCTCATCGAGTTCTTCGACAACGTCCCAAAATAATTCCAGTGGACTAGACCCGGGCTGCCCAAGCATGTTCAGGTAGCGCTCGTCATCATGAATAACTGGATAGATTTCCTTCCATTTAGATTTCGCGGTGATTATATTTTTTTGTCTCAGTTCTTCCATCAAAGCTCGATAGGCATCCCGATTCCTACGCTGCTGTCTGGTTTGCGTCTCCATCTCCTTTTTTTTCTTCTCGGCGGTCTCTCGTTCCAAGGATCGGATGTGTTCCTCATAGACTGCCAAAAAATCCAGCATGTCCATCTCTTGAAGTTTTTTGTCTTGCTGATATTCAGGAGCATTCGTGTATACACTTTGCGCATCAGTCCATCGTGTGGATTCAGTGATACTCAAAAGGGATTTCAAGAGATGACTAAATTTTTCCATGTTCTCTTTACGAACCGCCCGTTGGATTTCCTAAGGTTACGAAGTTTAAGTAAAGTAAACTTCTGTGTGCATAAATATAATTCATGAATGTGTGACTCACCTTCTCTTGTTTTCGCAGGTCATAAATATATTCGCTGAATATCTCCTCGCGTAATCTTTCATCTTCCACTGCCAAGAATGCAGGTTCTTCGCCAAGTACTTCACATACTTTCCTAAATATGGAATATATCATATGCATTCATGTAAAACTGGTAATTGATGTTTTGAAGAATAGATAAATTTTACCTGTAACGCGTTGACGAATTGACTTCGGGATGTGACTCTAACAATGAGATGAAATCTTGACGGACCTTAATGATCTTGGCTTTCTTCTCTTCCTATATATGAATGAACCAAAAAGGATTGTCACCACAAAGTTCTTATTTCATTCATTTTAATTGAAAATATATCATGTAAGCTCTAACCTCCTCCTTTTTACGCATTTCATCCACGTAATCATGAAATGCTTGTTTGCGTTCTGTTAGGGTCTTGATTGCTCGATACATGGGATTCGAAATTATTGCCCTCATGGTTTGCTCCCAAGACCAATCAGGTTTAACACCCTGTGAAAAAAATTTTAATTAATGATGGGACCGTAGCGAAATGCATGGCAAAAAATTTGCTCACCGAATCCTTGAGTAACTGCCTAAATGCAGCCACAGCCTCTTCCTTGGTTTCAAATTCAATCTTTGGTTGCTCAGGTTGTTGAGTATGCAAAATCGGCACGTGCGGCCTGACGGGCGTACTTATTGGAGTCACATTCACAGGACTAACCGCCGGTATACTTAATTGACGCGCTCGTTCAAAATCTTGTTGACTCGGAGAAACTGCTGTCTGAGAAGTGGATTCTTTATTTCTAAATATAGGTTCAAAATAAAAGTGTCAGTTATGCAAGAACTAAATTGATTCAATAAATTTGATGGAATAATAGGAACTGAGTAACTTTTGATCTTTTTCGAGTTTTTCGAGAAATTCTAATAAATAATAAATTCTAAAGATCAATAACATCTTCAACAATAGCAAATTTTTTCTAAAAAAAAAAAAGAGTTCAATTTCTTTACCTTTATATTCAGCGGGCATTTCCCATTTTGATACTTGAGTGACAGAATTGTAATAATATTTACGACCACCTTCCGAAGTGAACTCCTTCCAAGGACAAGAGCCCAACGCTTTCTGTAAAAATTGATGAATCAGCGATCAACAGAGGTTTCATCCATACTACTTCGACAAGTAAATGAAACTACCTCCTCGGGCGTTTTCAATTCATCCGGTTTATCCCAAATGCTCTCCTTCGTCACAACGTTGTGGTAATATGTACGACCATCTGGAGAAGTGTGCTCGGTCCAAACGCGTGTCTAAGGTGATAAAATAATAGGTCAAAAAATCAAGATTAGAAAGAATAAGGTTCATCCAAAACATACAGTTGTGGAAGGAAGGGGTGGGGTCTGTCCCGGAGGGAAAATTTGCATTGATCTGGGCGTAAGAGTTGAAGGCGCTTGGTAACCAGGCCTTTGCTGTGGTGGCTGAGTTTAAAATAAGGTTACTTCTACGTAGTGTCTTAGAAGGGTGTGTACCTTCCGAATTGTTAGTAATCAATACTTACAGTAGGAAAAGTAGGTCTCGTTTGTCCGTATGGAGGGGCACCCGGAGGATTCCACGACATATCAAATCTAAGCGAAAGATAGATGGATGTTACAAATTCCGATTATTTCGGATTGGGAAATAACAATAACTTTCGTGTCACCAGCATAGAACACAGGAAAAAAGATTTGCAAAAGTAAGTTACCGGGGGGTTTTTTTTTTTTTCTATTTGACCTAGAATATATCTGTCAAAAATGCAAGATGATTAAATGATATTATTTATATTAAAAATTATTTATTGCATTCAGATTAGATTTATTTTGATTTTGCATTAAATTTTTAAAATTAATAAAAACAATTTTGATATTTTATCTTACAATGATTTTTGTATAAATCATAATACAAATACAGATAGGTACAATATGTGTACAGTGTATACAGTATATTGGCAGGAATAATCTTGGGAACCAGTGATTTCTTTTTTTCAGGTAATTTCATTACATACGGAATATGTTTTTGTACAAGCATCATTGAAATTTTTTTGATAATGAGAATAACTTTGATATGGTTCTTGAAACAAGTTGCACGCTTGAAATTTAACAAACAATGAATTTATGAAAAAAAAAAAAAGCTCATTAGGAATTTCCTTTCTTTAAAACTATTCATCGGTTCGTCGTCGTACGGCGTCTAAAATCATTTTCGTTGCGCTATTCATGTAGGCAGGCACGTACATCTACACAATAAACAATACGTAATTCAGATAATCTTTCAATTTCCAACTTACCATGTTCTAACTCACAACAAAGATGTCGGGAATCAAAGAGTTGCGTAATATCAAGATTTTTGACATTCTATATATGCGCCTGAAAGCCGTGATTACCAAATCGGGTGATATTTGAATAGATGGTCATATGACTTTGAGGAAATGAGAGTTTAACACAGCTTTTTTAATACTATAATTGATAATCACTCGATGCTTTTGAACATTATTTCAAAAGAATTGCGAAAACTTTTTGCTGTGCTGACAAGTGAACAAAGTAACAGAAATATTAGTGAAAGTAATAATTTCAGGCAGACGATCAGTGAGACAACCGGCTCGAGGACGATGGACCAAGATGTAGAGGAGCTTAGTATAAATTGCGATTTGGCTTCACCGGAAAGTAAATATGTCTATTTTAACGAAAAGAGGCACAATCATTCTAGAACATTAAATCAAGACGAAACGCCGGTTCAAGATTGGAGAATGAAAGAAAGACTCAAAACAGTATCAGGAGCCTTGGTCCTGTGCCTAAACATTGGTGTTGATCCACCGGACGTCGTAAAACCGAATCCCTGCGCTAAACTTGAGTGTTGGGTTGATCCCTTTTCTGCCGCTCCATCAAAAGCTCTGGATGCCATTGGAAAGAATCTTCAATCTCAATATGAACAACTCAGCATCAGAACCCGTTACAAACAGTACCTGGACCCTTCAGTTGACGAAATGAAAAAGTTTTGTATGAACCTGAGAAAGGCTGCGAAGGAAGAGCGCGTCTTATTTCATTATAACGGTCACGGTGTTCCAAAGCCAACATCGAGTGGCGAAATTTGGTGCTTCAACAAACACTTTACTCAATATATTCCTGTGTCCTTGGGTGATTTGCAGTCATGGCTTGGTTCACCCTGCATTTATGTCTACGATTGTTCTGCTGCTGGAAATATTTTAGAAAATTTTAAACGATTTACTGAACAACGATATCTGGAGGCGGTTCGTATGGATTCCAGCACCGTACCCAACATTCCTTTAAATATTCAATTGGCGGCGTGTGGACCCAATGAAGCATTACCCATGCATCCCGACCTACCAGCAGATCTGTTCACATCGTGTTTAACGTCACCAATTGAAATTGCACTGAGATGGTTTGTTCTGCAAAATCCGTTACCATCTTATCTTACTGTTAGCATGGTAACGAAACTTCCGGGAAGATTGCAAGATCGTCGCACACCTTTGGGTGAATTAAATTGGATTTTTACAGCAATCACCGATACCATTGCATGGAATGTTCTCCCCCGCGAATTGTTCAAGCAATTGTTTCGGCAGGACCTTATGGTGGCCGCATTATTTAGAAATTTTCTGCTGGCAGAAAGAATCATGAGACGTTATCAGTGCAACCCGATGTCATACCCACAATTGCCGCCAACTCATGATCATCCAATGTGGGATTCCTGGGACTTGGCCGTTGACATGTGTTTGGCGCAGTTGCCGGCACTATTAAGCGCTGAGAGTACGGGGGCAGAGGTTGAATATAAACATTCGAGCTTTTTTGATGAACAATTAACTGCATTTCAAGTATGGTTATCAAAAGGACCAGTGTCACAGAAACCACCTGAACAATTACCCATAGTATTACAAGTGCTTCTTAGTCAAGTTCACAGGTCGAGAGCTTTAGGTTTATTAAGCAAGTATCTGGATTTAGGACCCCGAGCGGTTAGTTTGGCATTATCGATAGGCATATTCCCGTACGTTCTTAAATTACTACAGAGCCCTGCTGCAGACCTGAAACCACCACTTGTGTTCATATGGGCCCGAATTTTAGCGGTAGACAGATCATGCCAGCAGGATCTACTAAGAGACGAAGGTTATATCTATTTTGTGAACATACTCTCGCCGAACACCACCCTTAATATTCCCAATGAGTCAGAACATCGAGCGATGTGCACCTTCATTCTGGCTATACTCTGCACCAATTATAGCCAAGGACAACTGGCGTGTAAAAAAACGAATGTATTACAAGCGTGCCTAGCGCGCCTTGGAGATGTAGACGCATTATTAAGACAATGGGCATGCCTATGTATAGGTCAATACTGGAAGAATCAGCCTGATGCTAAGAGTGAAGGAATCGAAAACCAAGCACACATAAAACTTTTTGGACTTTTGAACGACCCCGTTCCAGAAGTGAGAGCAGCAGCTCTTTATGCACTAGGCACTTTCATCGGCGACCTGGAACGTACTGAACAAATCGTCAACATTGAACATAACATTGCCATAAATGCCCTCGATGCTAACAATGACGCATCCCCCATTGTAAGAAGAGAACTAGTGATTGCACTTTCCTATATTGTGAACGCTTATCCTGAACATTTTACACGTGCGGCATTTGAAGAACTACAAGATATTCATCGACGTATCGTTTCATCTCGACAACGTCCTCGAGAGAATCGCCTCACGGTATACACATGTGTTTGGAAAGCCTTGCTCAATATGTCAGCAGATCCTGATGCCGAAGTTGCACAACTTTCGACAACCGTGGTAGGAGCCATAAATGATCTATTGCTCGATTCTTCGAATGCGGAAAATGTTGTGGTCACCTTAAGACATGTACTCCAAGAACAAAACTCACAGGACACAGAATCCTTCCGAACATCTCTAAATAGATCCTCTCCATCCGAGGGTGTATTACCACTCAAATCCAAATTCTTTGATTGGAGCTGTGAATATTTCCGCGAACCACAAATGAGGGTCCGCATAAATTCCACTTTATCTGATTTAATTCAGTAAAAAAAAACTTTCAACCGGAATAATAAAGTTTTTATGATTTTATAGCAAGCCGAATCTGAACAATTGGGTAGCATCGATAACAATCAAAGATTATGGAGACGCAAAAGAAACGAGAGTATTATCAGATCCACACAACCACTAAAGGAAGTCGCGGGTAAGCAGCAATATGGTGCATAGTTCAAATCATTCTTTTTTCTCACTAAGACAAATACATTTATAAAGGTTCGAGTCGATGGAACAAACAGGTGGTTCTTCTTAATAACGAGACGGAACCGACGAAATTATTATTCCACCAGTTTGAACCACATCTTATTGTTGCAAATGACAAGGACATTATAAGGTAGGCCTTCGATTAAAAAAAAGTAAATCTTGATTTTGAGTACAATAATAATGAAAAATTTCAATGCAGCGTTTGGAATTGGAGAGAAAATCACCGTATGCATTCTTTTTCAAATGGAAGTCCTTCGAGAAGCAGAGTGACCGCATTAAAATTCATAAATGAAGATGAAAATTCGTTGTTACTCACTGGCTCAGGTTAGTGGCTTATGTCATTTTTTTTTCGCCTGGAAAACGATATTTGTCAATCTAAATAATACTTGGAAAAATAGGTGACGGTGTCGTGCGTGTGTATCGAAATTACAGTTCACCTACGTCATCAGAAATAGTGACATCATGGCGTGCTATGCCTGATATATTACAGAATAATCCAAGGAGTGGTCTTGTCTTGGAATGGCAACAAAATCGGGGTACGCTGTTAGTTGGCGGTGATGCTCGAGTGATCAGAGTATGGGACATACCACGTGAGATTACAGTGAGCGTAAGTTGTTTATGTTATTTACTGCCTCGTACCTTTGTCTCGGTCGAATCCTTGTAAATCGTATTTCACCTGTTGCGCGCTCTCATGATTATATTATTTTTAATGCATAGATTGTACCGGCAAGATCAGGAAGCTCCATAACTAGTATTACAAGCGAAGATAGTGAAATTTTTGTCGCCGGATTCGCCGATGGAGCAATACGCGCTTATGATAGGAGAATTCAACCGCGAGATGCGATGATAATGACGAGTAAGGAACATAAGAATGCCATAACGAATGTGGTGTGGCAAAAAGGGTCGAAACATGAGTTGGTATCAGGAAGCAAATCCGGTGAAATTAAATTATGGGACATTCGACAAAATCGGTCCAAGTTCACCATAATTAACGAAGCAGCTGAAATGAATGCGATGGATGTACATCATAATGCGGATGTAGTTGCGGGGTAATGTATAATGTATTACGATGAAGTTAACATTAGAAACGTAATAATGTATCATAACTCCTTTTTTTTCAATGCAGTGTTTACTCCAACCAATTAATCAAAGTATGGCACACGACATCTGGCACGAACCTATCGTCGATTCGTTATAACACTGGATTCCTTGGATGGGGAGCACAAGTCACTTCAATAGCGCTGGCAGGTCATCACATGGTGATGGCTGTTGGCGCAACCGACAATTATTTATCACTATATGGAATTTCTAATTAAACACGTGGCGTCTGTTTACTACTTGCTAAATTTTCGAGAAGATATCGTAGGGGTCAATAATGTTTTGGAGGAGGAATTCGATTCATATACATATACTGCGAGGACGATTAAAGACGTCTGATCGCGCTGTAAATTTAACAATTAGGCTCCTATTGATGATCATATTTATTTTATGGGATAGCGATGCATCAGGAAGGTTGACACATTCATCTGTAAATTTTGCTTTCTTTTCCTTAGCATACTTTTTCTTGTGGTATTTAGAATTTTATTATATTATTTTCATAAACTTAACTTAATCAAAATACCTTTGGCAGATACTTGTGTAAATGTTTTTTAATTTATTCTTATGTTATAATTTAATTTTTCATTCAATCAATTGCAATAAGAAGGAACGTAATAGGAGGATTTTAAAATATAACAATTTATTCACCAAATCTAACTAATTAAGTTCAATCAATGGTCCACATATTTCAAATTAATCAAGAAGAACCGGGATACGTGAGTTTTTCTTCAGGATAAGTAGGACCATCGAGTCGAATGGTATGATTGGCCAACCAGTGACCGACTTTTACGGATTCCTCAATACTTTTTCCTGTAATATATTGACTCAAGAATCCGCCAACAAATGAATCACCGGCACCGTTAGTATCAACAATATCCTTGTCAGCAATCGGGCAGGTTGGAATCTCTACAACTTTTCCGGTTTCTTGATATGCAACCACCGTTGGTTGGGCACCGTGCGTAATTATAACCACTCGAGGACGTTTAGTATTAACCTTGGGAAGTTGTGCAATTTTCAATGCAATTTCCTTCAGATCGGTTGTCTTTGATTTGAAATGGCGATGGTTAAATGCGACAGCAGAGGAATGTGTTTAAAGTAATGTTATCAAATCACTTTAACAAAAATTACCTTCCAATTCTCAGAGACCGCGAAAGCTTCGGCCTCACTCTCATTTCCAAAGATAATATCCCAATATGGCAAAACATCACTCATAACTTTCTTAAAAGGTGGCGCCTGACATAGGAATGGTGCTGATAGATTCATCATGAAAGGCTGAAGTTTACAAAGGTTCTCGGATCAATTTATATTCAAAAAAAAATCCTGTATCGATGGACGGATACTCCTACCTTGTTGTTTTCAGCGGCATGCCTGGCAACTTTCAAAATTGCACTGGGCGATACCGTCAAAAAAAACCCACCAATGTAATAATATTTAGCATTTTCAACAATTTTCCATTTTCCAGGTAAATCCAGATGCTTTGAATCTTTATATTGTTCGGCCGCAGATAAATTTGCCACCAATGATCTATGAAAAATTATAAGGATTGAAGGAAAAAGAATTTTAGACAATGCCCTAACCGTTGATTTGCATGTGGTTCAAGTTACCTATTGAGATCGGTAATGACGACAGCACAAGTCCCTGTTGGGTGCTCGTTGTCAACCAAATAATCCACCGTTAGCCCTTCTTTACCTGCTGCTTTACGCATTTGATCAGCGTACTGGTCACTACCAACACACCCAAAGTAGATAACCGAATTGGGTGGAAGGAGATACTAAAATTGCATCGCCGAATGAAAAAAAAAACCGCGATCGGTTATAAATTCCAAGGCATTCGCACGTGATTTACTTACCTGAGCTCCTCGTGCTGTGTTCTGTGTCGCACCACCGGCTACATAAGCAGGCGTGTAATTATTTATTAACTCTTCATACCTTTAACCAAAGGGATGAAATTTGTCAACTTGCCAAAAAAAAAAACATTTGCATAAAATCCATCATCAATTATACATACAAAGGCTTGTGTTTCTCCTCTGCAAGAATAGAATCGTTGGCTTTTAGATCATACCTTAAATTAATTAACGAAAAAAATTTTTAACGCCCGTCGAAAAAACCAATAACATCAAAAAAAGAAACACTTTACTTCTTCAAAAGTGTTGTGTCGGCATTGACCGAAATATCCAATAAAGGATTGCCCATGCAAAAAAGAACGTGCGTACTTTGACTCATCTTTCTACGAGACACTAGACGACAAAAAACTTTACATGCGATCGATCGATCGAAGTAACTGTATACGTTTGTCACGTGAATAAAATAAGACTTTAAAGTCTAAGCTATATAATAACATCTTATTGACTTTCAAATATGTAAATTGATCTCATTCTTTCACGATTATCTTTTATCGTTTTTGAAAAAAAACTCTTGATCTTACCTTAAAACTTACATACTGTATATTGTCTGATAATTTCGGTGCCAGTAGTCTATACTCGACAATCACATGAAATGTTTCAATTTTTTGTATTGTAATATATAATTTATCTTTTTTATTAGCTTTATTCTTTCTGGCAAAAAACAACATGACTTGTATTTTTTAATGGCCTATTTAGCAATTTTACCTTTCAATCCCTTATAGTTTGTATGTAAAATTATAAATAATTGTTATAAAAATATTAACAAAAGCTTTTAAAATTTGTTTAAATAAAATTTTTGTAATTATAATTATAAGTTTGTCTTGTTTTTCATTTTATATAATTTCAATATTGTTTTATAAAATTATATTTACAATAAAATTTTGGATATCATTCAAATATATGTTTAATATTTACAATTGTTTTTTTAATATTAATTATTGTTTGCAAAAATCAGATTGTAATAATATAATTTATTATATATAACATTAATTTTTTTAATTCATTTTTTTTAAAACATTAATTATATAGTATATCATATTGATTCCTTTTATTAATTAAAGATTATATTTTTTTAATACTTGTTTTATACTATTTAATTATTATCTTGGTTTTTCTTTAAAACAATTATTTAAAAATATTATTAATTATATTTATTTCTTACTATTTTTATTTATATATTAATTATTATATTTTTAAATTGTATTTTTAAAAAATCTAAATTTTATTTTTATTACAATCTACTGTATATATTTTTAACTATTATATTGTAATTTATTAATTAATTAAAACAAAAAATATCAATACACTTGAAATGTAATATTTCAAAAAATTAAAATAAATTATATTTATAAATTGTTAAGTTATTGAATTATTGAATTATTTAAAATAATAAAAAATCAAAAAAAAATATTAATTTGATCCAGTATATATTTTAATTTTCAATATTCATTGGTTTATATAAACAAATAATAAAATTTTTTTTATATTTAATATAGTAATTTTCTATAATTGTTTATTAAATAGTTATGATAATTTATAATATGAATAAATTATTCTATATATTTTAAATATAATATATTTTTATTTTTTAAAGCTTATATTTTTTGTTATTTAAATAAGTTCTAATTTAAATTCTAATTATTTTTTTTTTTTGATCCATAGTCAAACAAATACATATTGTTTATTAAATCTTTACAGAAAACAAATAATATATAATATATCATATTACATAAACTATTTTATTGCCTTGAATACCCATTTTTGACTAATGTCTCTAGATGTAACTTTGAAAATAAATAAGGTTGCTGCTCTCTTTGTTATTTATTTATTTATGAAGTTCAATTTTAAAGATTATTGCCTACAGTTAATCACTACAGTTCATCTTTTCAAAATCTAGACTACTTTTTATATTCTTAACCATTTTCTTCCCTCTTTAATCCATTTCCAAATCAAAATCTTGTTTTGAATTTGTATGGAAGAATCTTTTATATTGTCTTCTTGTGGTTCTTTTAAACTTGTTTCCTCCTGATTGGAAACTTTGATTTCCTCTTCTTTTTTTCTGTCCTGTATATATCATTTTATCTATATCTGTATATTTTAAATTTTCTTCCTAAGTTCTGTAATCTGGCGCATTTGTTATTCCATAGCTTTTTTTTAACTTACTTGCAAATATTTCTTGAAAATTTCTTTAGTAACTGTTTCACTTCATTGGTTTTAGTCTTGACTTTGACTATTGCTTATACCTATTTTAATATATTTTCTTTTGAAAGAAATTCTAAGCACAAGTTTATAATTTTTATATTTATAGAGAATTTACATCTGTACCATCTTTGTAGGAGCTCTTGTATTATAGTTTGCCTATCTTGTATTTTTTCCACTTAAGCATTTTCCAGCTATTTATTAAGTAGCTGATCCTAGCTTTTGTTTTATATTTCTTTATGTATTTCTGTAATATTGTTACAAAAAAATAAATGTTTCAGGAATTCATTTTCTTGTTAATAGTATAGGCAATTGGTCAGGTTTATATATTTTATAAAAAATCTTTTGATTATATTGTTCAAGATTGATAGTTCGTTATTTAAATTTTAATTCTATTATAATATAATTATTGAAATCTTTTATATATTTTTTGTAAATAAATATTTCTTTTAATTATTTTTTTTAATATATTAATATATTAAATTATTTATAACTATTATAATAAATTTCTTTTTATAAATTAAAGTTAAGTAGTTTATAATTGATAATAGAATTTCTATATCTTTAAATTCTTACTAATATATAAATTTACTTATAAAGTATAAATTAGTATATCTAAAAGACCTACCCAGTCATAGTCCAGTGAGCTAAGGCAGGGTAGGACTAACCTATGAACTACGGTTCAACCTATACATGTTGCTGAAATTTGTAAATCCTTGACGCAATTGATGCAATTATTTGACACAATTAATTGAGTCACTATTAAAACATATAAATAATTGAGT